>QXVZ01032888.1:80559-118273 GCA_008931825.1 Phallusia fumigata
CCCCCCCCCCCCCCCCCCCCTGGCCACACAAAGTGATTGTATGTTTACATTTTTTGTACCTTGATTAGAGAGCATCTTGACAATGGTGATCAGCCAGCTGACGTAGTTGATGAAAATGCGGAAACCACAACTAAGAAGAAACCGAGGAAAAAGCACAAGAAAAAGAAGACGAAGACAGATGAACCACCAGTTCCACATGAAGCACCACCAGCTGCTGTGGGTTTGGCAATAAATGCATATTTTTGATGATTTCTAAGTAGAAACCAAGTTTGTAACAATATAACATGAACAAGAAAAAGTTTACGGAAATGCAGGAATTTATAAATAGAACCTGATAATTAGGACCAAAACCTATGTATACATATGTACAGTTTTAGAAGTATAAACAGTCTTTACATATGTAGCATTTAGAAACCTATTTTGTTGGGGCCCACTGATCTATACCTACATGTATCCGCTGGTAATTTGAGGTTTTGGTCCTGGGTGAGCCAAAAAAATATAAATTCCAATAGTACTGGCTTCTAAATGTCCTGGACAGAGGGTTTGCAATTGTGTTTTTTTTTCAGAACTCGTTTGACTTAAAAACTGTGCAGAATGCACTTGCTGCTTTGGATAAAACTGCTTTGCTTCCTGAGGACCCAGCGACTAAGAATTGGAGGTTCTGGGATACTCAACCTGTGCCTAAACTAAGTAAAAATTGAAAATTCTGTAAATCATGTTGATAGTTTATACCTAATTGGGGAGGTAAAATTTTTGAGTGTGAGTGTTGCTGATATCATTTGCACCCAGGGGGTGATTTTGATCATGTCACAAAATTTATTTCAAACCAAATTTAACAAATTCGGTCATCGAAAAACTACATCTTGAACTAATAAATAATAAAATATAAGTCATTTGATTATTAAAATGGTTGCTATGTTTTTATACCAACTCAAGAAAGCTGTGTCATAAAAATCTGTCTTAAGCCTGGTACTATGAAAAATACCACTTCCCTTTCTATTTGCATTGCATATAAAGTGGACATTGGCAAACAACAGTTTTTTTCAGCTGACCAAGTAGATGAGGTGGGCCCGATTGAGGCAGACAAAGAATCTGTTCGACAGGAGCCGTACAGCTTACCTGATGGGTTTGAATGGGATACTATTGATTTGGCTAGTCCACACCAGGTGAACCTTTTTTTAAAGTTTATTTTCACCTTTTCAGAATTGTTGTGGATGTAGGAATTTTTGTAAAACTGTTGGCATTTTGGCAAATGGTGTTATAACTTAAGTGACACTTGAATATGTCTGACAGCAACATTTTATTGTACTTTTAGCTTTTTCTGTAAGATTTGAATTTAAAATATATTACAGTGTTAACAATGACCACTTGGCCATCTTGGCAACCAAACACATTTTGTACAGTTCACTTTGCACTATGAAAGCATTTACTGTTTACCATCTGTGTTTTACTTAGTTGGAGGAAGTTTACAAACTCTTGAATGAAAACTATGTGGAGGATGAAGACAACATGTTTCGCTTTGACTACTCAGCAGAATTTTTACAATGGTTTGTAAAGAACTTTAAACCACAATTTTACGCCTTAAAAAATGCATATTGTTAATTTTTGTTTGTCAATTTTGTTCATCTAAATATATTCAGCACATAAGTACGATTTTGGAGTATTCTGTCAAATGTAAATGCAAAAAATTTTACCAATTCTCAAAGAATAGTTACATCATTGTCCTGGTACCAAGTATCAATTATTTTTACATGTCGTAAACAAATGAAGCTCAAGATTACTGGGTTATCTTTATAACTGGTTTGCAATAGGTTTTTTGCACAGGACAACACAAGAGTCCTAAACCATGTTTTAAGAACATTGCTAAGCAGTTGTTTAATCACTTGGCTATCCTGGAAAATAGCATTTTTGTAAACTGTTTTCAAAGTGCTTCGTTAGTTGTTAGGATTGGGTCAGACAGAGACTAAGTGTTTACTTTTATGCTGTACCCCGTCTATCTTATTTAAACATTCCAAACTTGGCTTAACATGTGATGTATGATAATGTGAAATACAGTTGACATGACAATATATTAATTTTATGCTATATATGATTCATGCTACAAGTAAAATGTAGTTTCCTAGAGGTGAATTTACATGATGAATCTTTCAATATGGACAGAATGTTCTATGATTGTTACGTCGTAATTTAATTGCTCTTGTGTTACAGGGCATTGCGCCCACCAGGTTGGGTGGCAGAATGGCATTGTGGTGTCAGAGTAAAGAAAAACAAGACTCTAGTTGGATTCATTACTGCAATTCCTGCAAATGTTAAAGTTTACGACACGTAAGATATTTTTATAGTGCTATTGTAAAGGGTACAGTTCATCGCACTCTGCAAGGAGATTTTAGTTTGTTCAAAAAGGTGTTGCTTATGTATGTAGTAAATTACTTACTTATTGTTTTCTGTTGAGATAAAAAATCTGATGTCATCTGAAACAGTTTTTACCTTTTGTGGCATAAATCGTGTAGCCATACTGTTTTTTCTTTTCTTGATTGAATTCTGGCTAAAACAAATGTATTTTTTTAGTCAACAACACATGGTTGAGATAAATTTTCTCTGCGTTCACAAAAAACTCCGATCAAAGCGTGTTGCTCCCGTCCTCATTCGCGAAATTACACGAAGGGTAAACCTTCATGGAATATTTCAAGCTGTCTACACGGCTGGCATTGTGCTGCCCAAACCAGTTGCAAAATGCAGGTAGTTTGAAATCAAGGCTGTTGAAAACAAAAAATACTTTTTTTAGCTTACATTGTATGTGAGTTTGTTTGGTGGTGGGGGGCAGGCCATATCTACTGGTGTTATATTCGGTTAAGCATAAGTGTGCTCAGGGTGAGGTTACAATATAATGAAAGCCATATTACTTGCTTTTAAACTAACTTTTCTTTAATTGTGATACTCTAAAGATATACATTTGTACATTGCATTGTGCCAAATGATGCAAATAACTAGGTTATAATTTCGTGTCATATTAACTTAAAAAGAGAGCTATATTCAGTAGTCTTGTGTCAAGAACAACACCACTTTGAATGATTTACTCTAACAACAGTAATGCCTAGTAATTGGGTAATGGGACATACACTTTATGCTATTCCATATGTTGCCAAAGTTTTTCTCTTTAATTTTTGTAGCTATAATACTGGGCATGGAAAAGTACCAACTTCTAATGACTGTTTGCCATGATTTCGTCCTTCCAGTTCATTAGGGTTTTGTTACTGGGCTATCTATTGTAATTTAAGATTTGTTTTAGGATTAACATAGCATGGGTTTTAAATGAATGCCGATCAGTTACAAGATTAAATGTTGATTTGGTACCTTAGTGACATTAAGAGCATGACATGTAAATAACCAAAACTCTCAAAACTACGCTGCTAGCTTAAAACAGCCTTTTGAAAAGCACCTTCATGTATAGGAAGCCACAAGAAATGTCGCAATTTGTACAACCTGTCTCTTATGCTTTTTTGCCTATTATATACTTGAATCCACTAAATGCCACTTTGCTTACTGAAATGCCAATTCAGATACATCGGAATTTTAAATGCACATTGCAAGCTTGTGGCCTGATACAAGCATACACATCCTAATCCAAGCAGGATTTTGTGATGGTAAACACCATGATAACCAGGGCTAGAAAAAATGCAAATTTCCCGGGAAGCCAACAAAAATTTCCCGCCAATTTTCGGCAAATCCCCTAAGTTCCTATATGTAACAGGAATAATAAACTAATAGATGTTCCAAAAACAAAAAAATTCCCGTGAGTAGAACTAATTTCCCGGGATAGAGCTTCCCCATTTCCCCACTTTTTCCCACCATGATGATAACATTAAATATTTTCCACCCAGGTACTATCACCGCTCTTTAAACCCGAAGAAGCTCGTGGACGTCAAGTTTTCACAACTTGGAAGAAATCAAACGATGCAGAGGTTAATTAAGCTCATGAGATTACCTGAGGTAAGATGTTTTTTATCTTTGGGGAAGGCAGAGTGCTGAATGCAGGATATCGAAATGTTGCCATGCAAAAGTAGATTTGCTGTAAAACCGCACTCCATTCGATACTTTTTTGTTTTATGGAGCTCTAATTCATGGTGAAAGAAATTTTAGCCACACAACATTATCAAGCCAAAAATAGTTGCTAAATGTTAAAACTTTATTAAGTTAAAAAATTAAAAAGGCAATCGTTAATCAAGCATAAATACGTTTCATCTTCAGCCTTGTTATGTGAATGAGATTCACGTTAGAGGTTGAGTGACCCAATCAAAAATTGGGAAAAATTAATAAAACCAGTTCAGGGGGCTTTAAACAATTGTTGAGTTTGACCTGAAAACTAACCACAAGAAAGCCCTGTATTAGATGTGGATGTCGCAAGGCTTGCTTAAAACCATTTATATTTCAGGACACATCGATACCAGGCTTAAGACAAATGAAGACATCTGACGTTGAAAAATGTCACAAATTGCTTGAAAAACATTTGCAACAATTTAATCTGGCTCCTATATTTAGCAAGGTGAAAAAATCTTTTTATTCTAATTTTGTGCAACAATGGTTAATTAACCTATGTTACCCTGTTTGTTTTTTAGAGCGAAGTTGCCCATTTTTTTCTGCCCCACAAAAATGTTATAGACACCTATGTAGTTCAAGATGAAAAAGGTAAACCACAGTTTGTAGTTTACAAACACACCATGTACAATAAATTTAAAATACAATCTTGACAAACCTATGTACATTGTAGTATATGGTTTTGGTGACGTCTTTCCATATGTTTGGGGAAATGACATTGTCTGATTAAATAAACTGAAATATGTATTTTTGTATTGTATCGAGGTGAATATTTAGGCCACATTGGTTTGAATGTCAAAATTCAAATTCCACCTGGAAGAACTTCAAAATTCTCTGTTCAATTCTCTTCACCAATTCCTGACTTCCAAGAAAAGTTGTTGTCTTGTGTCTATGTGTATTTAATTTGCCAAGATACCAACAGTCCTTAGGCTTTTTGCTGGCATTGACTTGCTTGTTTCCATTAAACATATCATGTTTAAAAATACTTACTATTGCCAACCAAGGTGAGATTACCGACATGGCAAGCTACTTTTCACTTCCATCATCCATTATGCATCATCCCGAACACAAAGTTCTCTACGCTGCTTATTTCTACTACACCGTTGCAACTAAGCACACTATGAAGGAACTGATGAAGGACATGTTGATTTTAGCCAAAAAGGTACTTCATTAGGCATAGACCAGTAAGTACTTATAAAGCATCACCGTTTTGATGCTTGGTTATGATGCAGTGATATTTAAGCGCTCTCTTACTACATTCGATGTTTTTTGTACAAATGCTGCTAGGTTATTTGTGTTTGATGCCAGAACATCCACATGTTTGGCCGAGCGCCAAGTAGTGACATAAGATGTTTGTTGTTTTACCAAACTAGCAATCGCGTTTTTGCCCATCCTTGCCAAACAGGTTGTTACAATATGTATGTTTATTAAAATAAATGCCTTTTTCTGTTAAGTATATTTGTTGTGTATTTGTGGTTAAACAATAGTAAAGTTTAGTGTGTACATTTTTGTACTCCACAAATTCCATTACGTTTTTCTCAAAATGCATCGTTACTTTCAGAGTGGATTTGACGTATTTAATGCGCTTGACCTGATGGACAACCAATCCTTCCTTAAGGACCTAAAGTTTGGAATGGGCGATGGAAACTTGCACTACTACTTGTATAACTTCAAATGTCCGGAAATCACAGAGGACAAGGTATTTAAACCCACGGTTTGACTAATTTGAAAAGCTAAAAGTACAGTCTGCCGGTCGCCAGTCACAATGACTGTGTTTTTGGAAATTAAGTTATAAGCTGCAGCAACTTACTGAGCAGTGAGGACCAGATACGAGATACAATGGGAAAGCCTAATTTATATACAAGGTAGTAACATAGGGGGTCCTACCATCGGCCGGTCGCTACATACACCAGAGATAATCCTGTGTGAAAGACCAACGGCCGGGCGTATAGGCTATAGCTAATATTTGGCTAAGTAACAAACATTAAAATCAGCGACGTTCATCCCTAATATTCATATGTCGCAATCTTGTTCGCCTTGATTTCAGGTCGCTCTCATTCTGCAGTGAACAAAACTAAACAAGCTTATTGAACTAAATTTTCACATTCCGAGATGAGATAGCGCACCGCAGTTCCAATTCCCATTCTGTCGCGCTGTTGTATTGGAAAGTGCGTGTTCCGAAACTGATCATTGGTTGTTGCTGTGGAACTTCCTAACCTCGAGTGTTTGAACTACTTTTGTGTGTGCGTTTCCGAATTACAAGCCAAAAAAGGATGATGTTGTTGTGTCTTGTATACTTCTTGTGATGGTTTGGAATTAAAAAACAACGTTGTCCGTGTTGAAGCATAATTTCTTGGCGTTTTTAAGTGTAAAAATCGTTGTATTTTGGTGAAAACCGACGAAAAAGGGATTGGCTTTGAAGGAATATGCCGAATACACGAAAATCTGTTGTAACAAACGAAAGTCAACAATCTATATCTAAGGCCTGTCTTTTGCTGGACGTCACTATCGAAGCAATGACTTGAATCCACCAAAAATGGTAGGTAAAATCAATTTCCGTTAGTAACCATTTTACCTATTTTAGACTAACTACGACATCTTGCGCTTGTAGTGGGTGCTTTTAAAAAAGTTATTACAATCTAAAGAAGATGAACTATCAATCAGTAGGAATTGGCAGAATTGCAGGTGGGTATATCTATTCGTTTTTTGAAATATGGTTTTTGTTGAATTGAGCTGTTTGAAGAACATCAACGATATCGCAAATGCAATAATTTTTAATTAAGGTTGTGAAAAAAAAAGATTTAGGCCTAGTTTAAGGTTAAAAAAGGTTATGTTTGTACAGTACGCAGCAAAAATCATCAGTAGGTACGTTGGTACGGTACGCTCTTCGTAACGAGGTACGTATTACGTACGCTTATTACGTACCGTACTGTACTGCCGTCTTTACTGTAAGGTAAAATACTCAATTGGTATGTTTGCTTACTTTTGGAAGTAACAGAGATTCATTTAAATATTTTCGTAACATTACAGGATCCATGCCTTTGTCCAACTTCTTTATTTGCTTCTTGATTTTATTCACATCAATTACCAACATGTACTGTGACGTTACCAGAGAAGGCTACAGATTGTTGAAGGCAGCAGACGATACACTGCCATCTAACGTGAGTATGGCGGATGTTAAAATAATCCCAAGTGGTTAGAATGTAGAAAAACGTGAAAATGTTCTATTTGACAACATGTGACCCCGCCAGACCCAAATTACGATAGTATGGCCTCGATAGACCGTTTACTTACCCAATTGGTCCCTAGTGACCCCGTCGGACCCCAAATGACTTCTGTATGACATCGCTAGTCTGTTTTTAACTTCACGCGATCCCCGTTAGGACACCCGAATAGACAGAAATCGTATTTAAGAAGGTGGTTAGTGATTATTAGATTATTGTGCATTACCATCATTGGCTTATTCGCACCTAAACATCACCAAAAATGAACTGAAACGACGTTTTATGTTCTAGAATTGTCTCCAGATCCTCCTAATTGGTAACAACAGATGGTGGAAAGAGCGTCATAATCCGCAAGTAGTCAACACTTTACAGAATTGGAGTTGCACGCAAACTAATTAAAAACAGAACGTTTTTTTGGAAACAACGATGTATGTTAGAGAGAAGGGGAAATGACGTCACTTCCTGGCAAGCGGTTGTTCCTAACTTGAGAAATACTTAGCTTCCAAGTGTTTTTACAACGTTCAGCTTACCATGTGTTTCTATAACATTTAAGTTATCCGATACCTGACCTCGATTCCAATCACTTGTAACTTCGATTTAAAAATATTGGTCGCTTGAGCGAAACTTACTTGTTCGTAGATGTTATATCCACTAGATGTCGGTTATGCAATGCTCGTGAGTAAGAGCGTCGTGGTTGCGGCAAGGGGAGTGTTCATCCCACAAACTTTTGCGCCTCCAACCCGGTTCAACGCTTTTCGAGATTAGGTGTTGCGTTCTTATTTTACTGTTTCTATTTTTTTGTTTCATGAAAATATCGCGGTTTGTTGAGATAAATATTCATAACTGACAATTATTGGACAATATTACATCAATTAAATCTTATAGAATTAGACTGTTTTTATTCAACACAAAAACAATACAAGGCCTGATACTTACTAACATGGGAATATACGGGTTTTCTGAAAAAAAATAGTCACAAAGCTAATACGTTAAGCACGCACTGATGAAGTTACGTTGTTAAAAAGTTCTGATCACAGAGCCTGTTGATCATGCACATGAATTAGGAGGGGAATGGCAAACACAGACGCGGGAAGTATCGGATGTGTTGGTTGCACGAATTTCTGTGATCGATGGCGCCGTAGTTGTGCAAAGATTTTGCCATAAGCTCAACTCCTATCAAATATCAAACAACTTGACCAAATTCAAAACAATGTCCCCTAAAAGAAATATTCCGTTATACTGTCTCTATTGACAAACAATCTGTGAACAAAAAACATTAACTGCATAATAATAGCCCAACTACAACAAACTGGCTGAAGTTTACATCAATCATTTCTCCATACTTTACACAAACCGGCGTGAGCACAAAGCAGAGCCATACAGAAGTCTCCGTTAATTCAGTTTGTTAGCCAGGACCATGTAGACATGAAACTGGGCTTCCATCATTACATTCTCATCTTTAACTCCCTCCATCTTCCATTCACGTTTGATAAAATCCCGAAGAATCATAGCGCGATCCCACTTCTTCGTCTCCTCTTCACTTGCCTCCTTATGCTCTTGCTTCATCATCTTCATGTACTCCTGATAGGCCGCTTTGGAGTGGAAGTAGCCGAGAAATTGAGCCAAACTCCACTCGTACTTCATCACAAGACCATCCTTGATCCACCGCTTGTTCTCAGCCGAGACTTTCTCATAAATATCCTGGTATTTTCCTTTTGAGTATACGTTCGTCTGCTCGTCGTTCACAATTTGGTCAAAACTCCGCAATAGTTTTGATGTTCTATTAGAAAGTTTCAGTTGCGTAGCAGGATTTTGCACTTTCTTGGGAATAATTGTCGGGGCGTTGTAAGAGAACAAAGCCATACAACCATCCGGTTTCAAAACCCGTTTTGCCTCTGGGAAGAACTTTTCCAAGTCGAAACGGTGGCAAGCGGCCGCGCTCACTAAAAGATCAACAGAGCCACTCGGAATCGGCAAATCTTCCGCAGTGCCTAACTCAAACTTAATGTTGTCGTGATTATTCGCCAGGCGAGCTTCCTTGATTTGATTCGGACTTACATCGATTCCTATGATGCGCTGAAAATGCTTTTGAAATGCAAAAGTCGCCTGGCCGCTACCGCAAGCAACATCGAGCATCATTTCCCTTCCGTTTCTGTTGGATATTTGGTTTTCGCTGCAGAACTCCAAAACGTTTTTGACCACGCACTCCTGGTAGTTAGGTCGAAATTCAACGTAGTATTTGGTGATGTCTTCATTTTCATAAACTCGAATCATCTTGTCGGTATCTGGGACACTGCTATCACTCAAACAGTTTCTGTGTGGAACTAAAAAAGAAACCAATATTTAACTTTCAGAAAACTGTCTGCGAATGAAATAGTCTACAAGTCACTGCATGTAAACCAATATTTAACTTTTGGAAAACTGTCTGCGAATGAAATTGTCTACAAGTCACTACATGTACATTTAATCTGATAAAGAAGGCTTTAACATGGGACATGGAGAAGACTTTACAGTTATTAATCAACAGCGCCGCTTAGGACTAAGCTAGTTTTACCTGATTAGCAAAACTACAATTGGATAACAAACTTTCTTGCACTAAGCTAATCAGAGTGTTTTAGTTAAGCACGTTTTCTTACGATGTTTGTTTTGTCACATAGCAGTCTAACCAAAAGGGGCCGCTCTTACATTGCTCGGTTGTTTTTTGTTACTATGTCTCGTTTTCCGTCATTTTTTCTGACAAGCCAGAATGTCAAATTACACCCGTGATTCTCAAACTGCGCGTCGCCACACAGTGGTGCGTCGTTTTAACTTTTCGAGAAGAAATTACAAAGGCCACTGACCAACAGAGGAAGAAATAAGACCAAATTTGTACAACTCGACCTAATCCATTATGTTTGTGAGAAAATGTGCAAGACTGAAATGGTTGAAGAATAATTTTGTAGCATTCTCCTTACTTGTTGTTGTTTTGATTTGAAATCCTAGGTTTGTAAAACCTGTCTTTCTCATAATGAGAATATTAATCCAGAATGTACAAAAAAACATATTTGCGTTTAATGCTCTTGCCAAGTATTAATTCTGTGTTCATGTTTCTTTCATAATCACTTGTTTGCAGAAATAAATGCTACATTACTTTCTGTAGGATCAACATACCTTCTGCTGTCTAAAAATGTCTTTAGCTTGACTATATTTCTGCCTGCATTTATCTAGGACCATTCTATGCTTGACACATTGTATGCAAATCATGTTCAATGGAGCGCAGTAACCACGGGAGTCGTCCAAAACAGACGGCCGTCAAGTAATAGAAACAGGCTCAGTTTGTTGCAGCTTTTGGCAAACCGCTGTTCGGAATTTAAAAAAAATTAAAAGTACCATAAACTCCTACAACATTATAAAAGCGGAAACTTTTCAAAATGCAAGCGCATTTTGATGCTGGGGTCTGCCCCGAAGGTTTTATGCAGACCAACAATAACGCCATACTCACATATGAATCACGGTACTCAGCCAGGCCTGTAGAAGCTTTTATATCGAATCATATTCGGTCTTCCGAGCATTTGCATTCAGCAAGGCATGGTCTAAGTCAAATTGTTTTGCACGGTTGTAAAAGCACACAACTATGACAATACTAATTCAGCATAGAAATATTGTTAAAAGATCGGTTGGAGATTGCTGGAACAAAATCAGACCGGCAGTATTTCAATAATTTCGACCCTCATGCAAGTCAAGACAAAGTGCTAACTTTGAACTATGTTTAATTCCGGGTAATTTCAAGTACCCACCTTTCGTCCACCACGGTTAAATATTTTTGGTAATTTATTGTGTGTTGAAAATGTGGAGAAATAGACTTAGCCACGATAAGGTTTGTTTTGAAACATATTGACCCAAACGTGGTCCAAAATAGTGTTTCGAAACAAAGTGAGGCCTTTTATGATACCTTGAACTTGTATAAACAGGTCTCCAAAACGCTGGTACACAAAATATATTTGCCAGAAGAGCCTGCATAAATTCGTAAATAAATGTGTTAACATTTTCGGGATTTCCCGTTTGGGCCTACCCATTTTCCCGTTTGGGCCTACCCATAAGAATAGGAACCACAACTGTTACAAGCAGCTGATGGGATAATAAGCTATGTCTTATTGACGCTGGCTTAATCTGTGACATGTAAGGCCAATTAAACGTCGAACGGTATCCGTTTTGTATTTGTAAGCGCGGATTAGAAGATGTTGGTAAACAATAGATGTTGGTTAGTCGGTCATACAGAAACTATTCTGGTATACAGAAAGATAGACTATACAGAAAAAATCAGTCATCATACAGAGAAAATATAATTTGTTTTTGTCCACTATCTGGACTAATGTTTGATTTTGAACCCCTTGTTTTGCAAAGCTAGGATTTTGCAAAACACGACGAAAGTAAGGAGATTTCGGCAATAATCGTTCAACCATTTCAGCCTTGCCACTTTCAGATAAACATGTGTGTATAGAGGTGTAATGGATAGATTGGGATGTTACAAATATGGTTTTATTCTAATGTTTTGTTGGTCATTGGCCTTCGTGATTTCTTCTCAATTGCTGCTTCGTGCAAGGGCCAAAGTATTCGTTAACACTGATGTGAAGGAAGAAGTCGATTTAAATGTAAGTATTTACCAATTAGAGTAAAAGACCTACAATGACCAACTTTTGTTTCAAAGGCTATCTTCATTAACGTACCATGGTTTGTTCTTTTAACGAAACCGAAAACTCGTTGCAAGTAAACTCTTCAGTGGTTGGCAAAACTTTTTTGTGTAGAACAAATATGATTTGGTGAATTTCTAAATTCTTGGTCCATTTCGACTATTTATTCACTGTAATCTCATTTTGATGCAGTGGTTAATACCACGTATGGATTATGAAAAGGGTAACAGGTGGGTATTTAGCTAAAACTATCAGCTGAAATTAGTTCTGATATTTTAAAACGAATATTGCAGAACTAGGGAATTGATAGATTAGCTATTGATATATTGTGGGAAATGGAAACCTGAATAGAAACGGGCAATATGGGAAGTTCACTGGCGATTTATATTGTACGGTGTGGGTTTTGGGCAGATCTCTGAAGCCCAGGCTGTTCGTGAAAGGTGGACGAAAAAGATTGAGCAAATACCTGAAAAGTTCGTCGAGGAAAAGAAGAAATGTGACCGACCTGTCTCAACGTTTGTGTTTGTTAGGACCCATAAAACTGGTTCCACCAGCATGCGAGCAGTTTTACGTGGATATATGAGGAATTATAACTTGACACAGGTATAGTGTTTGCGAGTGCCAATAAGAAACGGTCGATGTTGATTGTAAACACAGCATACAATTTTGCAACTGCCAAAACCGCATTAGTGTCGCCTTGGTAAAGGACTTGCAAAAGTTCTCTTTTCACTCCTATTAAAAAGTTTAAAGTCCCTAAAAAGTGATTCTGGTCCCACAGTATTCGCATTGCGGCATTATTTCTGTAAATAAAGTCAGTAGGTCTCAACCATTTTTCGGTGGTCGCTCTAAATTCGTCAAAACAATTTTGCAGTATGCGGCCACATATTATCCCTGGCCATATTCTGGGGGCTATCCCGGTCTCTTCAAGTGCAAGTTCATGTTACCGAAAGATTCCTTGATTAACACCGAGCATCTGAGATTTAATGCCGAGGAAATGAAGAAATGTTTTAATCCCGAAACAAGGTAACTTACTCTTCAATTACTTTTTGTGGGGTTGTGGGGGTACATTATAAGTTTCTATATGTTTATATCGGAGTGCAAGAACAAGAAAGTCGCCGACATAAAATGCAGCTTTTGTGTGGAAATGTTGAACTCAAAAGTTGTATCCAGGTATTTCAGACTTCCCTGGTTTAATAACACCAAAGATAACACACAGATTCCAACAGACGACGATTTAAGGCAATTGCTTAACACTGCTTAAACAGAACTGTCTCAGTGGCCTGAAACTCTGTTCATTTGTATGTCTACGCTGATGGGCCTCTTAAACAGGATGGAATTGATAGTAGTCGAATGCGACACGATTGAACGCATACCGTCAAACCCTAATTGGCCTTCTCATTATGTCACAAAAGGCGGCTATAACACAACGCTACTTGTCCCATTCATCTGCTTGTAACACTTTTGGTCCCCGACTAGGATGGATGAGGATATATTCATTGTGATTTCAGATATCTCACCATTTTGCGAAGACCGTGGGACAATTTTCTGTCCGCATTCAACTATTTCAAAGATAAGCAGAGTTATAGTCCCGGGTGCGACGGAATGCCGAAAGTTTACGTAAAACAGGGAAAAAAGATGGGTTCCGCCGAGTTCCTGTCAAGCGCTGCTGACTTGCTTAATCCATCGGTTCCGTTCTTTTTCAGGTATATTTTTACTTTTAGCAGTGGAAAATGTTCTGAAAAACTGAAAAGAGAAACAGTGGTAAAGAATCACAGCTCCAGTTAGCTGGGTCTGGATCGTTAATAAGTGTGTATGTTACTTTAGTCCTATTAGCGTAAGTACCTCCTGAGATGATGTTTAATTACAACAGTAAAAACTGACTAATACTACTGTATGAATATTCGAAAAATGAAAAACCTGCAAATATAAAAATATTAGGTTCGTTAGATCAAAACAAAATGAGGCTCAGAAATTGCTACTTTATATGGGCTCAGATACAGCCACCAGTCTTAATGGTACGCCAATGTGCAAACCCGAGTTGAAGTGCGGTTTTGTAAAATTAGTGCAAATATCTCAGTCAGGAACCTCGTTTGAGCATAGGTAAAGTCACTGTCAAAGTAAGAATCGTCAAAACTACTGGTATTAACCGTTTAATCGCTTTAGAGATTGTCACTATGCAAGTAAGAATCATGTTCAATAGTCGATTCAAATGAGATACAAAGTATTTTCGTGTCATTCAGATACCGAAATCCTCAATCACATAATTTGGGAATCGACCCGATGATGGTTGATGTAAACGAAATCGAAACGCAAATAAATGAGTTGGACAAAAACATGGATCTTGTGATGTTACTGGAATATTTGGATGAATCTTTAATACTTTTAAAAGTAAGTTTCAGCAAACAAAACAAATTTGGCAGCTTTGATTTTAAGATATTGTTGCACGTTAAGTGTCATCTATTGCAACAAGGCTTTAAGATTAGGACGCCACCTAGATTAACTTTTATCTTGTTTAACTATATTTTTGCATGAGTTATGTGTTACCGTTTAAATCGTTTATTCAACCGGTTTTGACCCTTTTGTGCACCTATACAACTACTTTTTATAGTGTCACCTACGAATTTTTAAAAATAACCTGCAAAATCGAAAAAAAATCAAGTAACACATTATTCCCTTTCCACCGCAAATAAAAATTTTGAAATCTGTTTATTTTAAGGATCTTCTCTGTTTCGATTGGGATGTGTTGAGTACTTCCCCACACAGAAATAGGCGTCGCTACCTGATAACAACATTAAAAGATAGGGAAGAAAAGAAAAGTTTCGACCAACTCTATAATATCGTGAGTAAACAAAATATTATGATTGTACCCCAAATCTCTGGGCTCATATGTAGACAAACTTTAAACTTGACTCAATTTTTCTAACTGCAGTATTAAGTTCAACTAAATTTGAGACACTTACGTTTCATTCAAGACCACTCGGCTTGATTCGGGCTGTAAACCTGACTCTATCTCTTATTCACCCGATTTTCCCAGCTGCCGTGAGTTGACTCAACTGAGAAGAGTCTGGTGTGGCTCCGTTAAGATTCTTTGACAAAAATTGCTGTGTTCAAATTCCACTTACAGTATGAAATGATTAAAAGCGTAACTGCCTAGGGTTGCCAACTTTGTTGAGCTACAACAAAGGACTTTGATTGATATTTTATCATGTTTTGAAAACACACTTCGAATTAACATTTCGATCTGATAGTGACATGAATTATGGGCACTACTATGAAAAGGTTTCTTGCAAAAATTCCATTTACACCAAATTTCGACTTAATTTTGTGAAGGACGTTACCATCTTGTATATAATGCCATATTTATTTTAGTTCTTAGTGAGTCTCAGTTCAGAAATTGAACTACCAATAAAGACTATTTAAAAATAAAGGACAAATAGTGGTATTTCAAATCTCAATAAAGGACAAGGACCCCCCCCCCCCCCCCCCCCCCCCCCCCCCGAAATAAAGGACGGTTGGCAACCCTATAACTGCCAAAGAACTTGAATTTAATAACCCAGAGGAACCCGACGGGTTGACCCAAATTGAACTTTCCAAAATCGAAAAATCAAATAAAAAATGATCTAACGGAACTGCAATGAAGCAGGTAGCTCGACGGCGGACTTATAATGAGCATAACGCATTCAGGGGTTGAAAATTCCGTCTTTTACATTTTGTCATCTTGAAAACCGTTGGCCTGAAATGCACAAATAAGTTGTTCTTTGTTTTCTGCACACAACCAATTTGTTTTGTGTGTTTACAGGACATTGCGCTTTACGGTCACTTTAACAGAACGTTCTGGAAGCGAGTCGACGCTTACGGGCGGGAAAGAATGTCCAAAGATTTGGAAACGCTTCGACATAAGCGAAATGAGCGGAGTATGCAGAAGAAACGAAACAAGCGAAACAATCGATCAATTTGGCCTTCGCACGTTTTTGCTGATCGCAAAAGGATGGATCGCAAACTGGAATTGGAATTACGTCGATATATGGTCAAAAATTCCGGAAAGTGCGTTTACCCACGAATGGGCTCTCAACGTAATTTGTACCCCATAAAATAAATACAAACTAGATGAAACGATAAAGGTGTAGGGTCGCGTCTTAAGGTGCCATGAAAAGGTGACATGAAGTGTCATGGACCTTGGGGAAGAGGCATCGTGAGACAAAAATGATTTTTTTGCGGCAAAACGTCTTCTGAGATCTTTCGTAAAGTATTAGCTTTGGTATCAGTCTCAAATACTGTCAGTGAATTTGGACATATTACAAACCAACACGGTCCCAAGCCAAGGGTTCGTAATTATTAGACCGCTGTGTGATAACATTCGAAGCACACAATGACGTAGGCTGTTTTGTGATGTTGTGCAAAAAGGAGCCGTGCATGTTAGACGTTCGATGATTGGCTGATACATAACAAAGTCATTTGACAGATCAGCAAAATAATGTCTGTATAAGAATTGCCTTTCCGGGTTGTAAACGTACTTGCGAAGGGGTAACCAACCCCTATCAAATCAAAACGTATACCCGTAACCTTCTTACGTGTACGAAAATGCTACTTTTCTTTTCGGAACCAGCGTTTTATTAACCTTTGAAGAATAACGACTTCTGCATCTTACGTAGTTTAGGAAGGTTGTTTTGTAATTTGAAATTTGTTGGCGTCACACAACGCGGACAGCCATATGCAACTACTGCCTTCATCACAAGGTCCGTTCTGTGCAAAAAAATCCTGGAAAAATGATTCGCTTTACCTTTGATGATGCACAACTTGCAAATTACACAAATAGGTTTAGACATTAACTTTGTGACTTCGTGTGTTTCCTTGCGCGTACTGGACGGATTGTTGCAAACACGCTCGGCACAAAGGGACTTCCTTTGCCCAATTTCCCGTCGAATTTGCTTGAATACATGGGATATTGGGACACGAAATCTAATTTTGAGCTATTTGCTGCATTTGGACTTGTGTCACCTTAGCACAGCAACTTTCCGCTGGGCTTTCATTGTTTTTTAATTTGACCTTGACAAAGGTTAACGATTGCAGTGCAGCGATTTATTCAGCCAGGCCACTGAAACGTGTGTATTTTGTACTTTATCGTTAAAGTATCGGTATAAATTGATATTAAAACCTGTACCTTTGTGACGCGTGACTTTACAGCAAATCAAAATGAACGTTCCACTCCTTTCTCTTTTTTTGCAATCCGATGCCAGACAAAGAACAACGCAAAAAATAAACCCGTTTCTTCCAACTTGCTTAAAAATGCCCTTTCGAAAATTTTCGAAAAACTGCCGGGATATAACACACTTAGTGCAAGGGAATATTTTTTTGCGAATAATAATATGTTTCTCTCTTACAAAGTGATTCGTTGTTTGAAATAAACTTGTCGTTGTGTTGTTTCGCGGGCATAACTTAATACCCGTACGCACAGACAGTCTGTGCTACGAAAAAGTGACTTCAGTCAGCGCGTTCTATGCCTTAAAAACGTTTTGATAATAATTGGGTAAACACGTTGTTGCGTCTATGAGCAAGTTTGCCTAGTTGACAATTCGACGAAAACGATTTATATGGATTGCTTGTATTTCTGTTCTGGGTATTGATTGGGATAAATAACTAAAAGATCGCTTGGTTGTTCTCTGCTCAAAAGCCAATGCTCACCAATGTAGAAAACAACCCCCTGTAATGCTGATTCGCTTTGTTGATGTGTAATTTCATGCACAATGCAAATTACGAGTTTTAACAGGTTTTGACATCGACTTTGTGACTTTCCACGTTTCCTGTTGTTTACTGGGAACGCGCTTGGAAGTAAACACGTCACGCGTCACTTCCTCAGCATAATTTCCCGTCGAAAACTATTGAATGCGAAGGATGCGGGGGCACGAATTCCGATTTTTTGAGGTTTATAAAACGTGATGGCAAGTCCAGGATATGCTCAGAGCAGACTAAGCTTGCAATGCTCTCGCACCACTTGGCAATGTCAGACCACCCTGATCGTAAAACCAAGTTTTATACCTTAACTTTACTAGGGATAAGATGTACAAAAACAATTTCGACCTATTCGGCCCCTATGTAAATCGCATGCAACAACAAATCTGCAGCAACTGCAAATATTTTGTATTGCACTTAAAATGTAAAACTATTTCTAAAAGGTTCAAACACCTACGGCAGCAATGGGGCTATTTTTGGCCAGTTCAACAAAATTTGTAACAATGAGCCTACGTTTTCCAATAGTTCGTTGAGTCCCAAACATATAAACTATTTCTAGAAAGGTTCATCACCCCACCGCAACTACAGAAGGTGGTTTCTTGGCCTGAGTCAGAAATTTGCTAGTTGCAAGCGATATCAAGTAGTTTGAATTGAGGAGAGTTTGATTTCTAATTTGCTTTTTTTCATATTTACGTGTTTCAGCTTGTTAGTCTTATCCGTGGACTCGTAACGAGAAATATGACTACACCGGTAAGATTGGTTTTGACTTTACTTTGCGCTTCCGTGTTCCCTTTTTTCTAATTCGTTTAATATATTTCGTTAAAGTTGAACTAATTCGTGTTTTGAAACTCAACAGACAGAAACAGAATATGTTCTGAAGACTTTTCCGACGCTTGGTCGCACTTTTACCGTGCTTGGAAAGCCAGCTGGTCCAAGGTAAAAAAAAAAACTTTTTTCAGTCTAAAACCGGTGTTTAAGGGAAAGGAAATTTCCAGTAGGGGACTCAAATTTTTGGAAAAATAATTTCGGGGTTCTTGGCAAAATAAATTGTACACCAGGGCCTGGGTATAAAACAGTTAACAAAAATGTAAACACTGGAAAACCTGTTTTTTTTCCTTCTTCATCTAAATTGCTTTTCTTGTAGGGTTACAATCGACTTTTTGGTAAACGATGACGATCAAAATATTGCCGTTCGTTTTAACCCCCGTTTTGACCAAAAGGAGATTATAATGAACAACCGAGTGAATGGGGAATGGCAGACCGAACAACGAGCTAGAAAAAATGACTTTATGTGGTCGCAAAATTCCTTTGCTGTGGTAATTTGTTGAAGGATATATTGGTTTTGATGTTAATCCATATAAACTTCAGATAGTCAGATCTCAAAATGATAATCCTACCAGTCTTGAATGGGTTGCAACTGCGTGTTAGAATCCCACTACAGACATAACTGTTTTTAGCGCACGTTTTGCTGAATGGAAATGCTCGACTATGATTTGGTATTACAGTTTTGCAGGCTTGATCAAAATCCTTAGATCTCAGATCAAAATCACATTCCTGCCACATTCTTTTCTAAACAAACGTTTATACGCAGTACCAATTCAAAGTCGGAGCCGATGACGTCAAGTGCTCGTGGAATGGACTAGATCTAGACGGGTGCACATTTCAACACAGAGTGGACGCAGAGACTTACGTCGGGCTACGTATTTTGGGACTCGATGTGGTCCGGTTTGACATTGACGATAACGACGGCGATTCTACACTTAATGTGGTTCGAGTTTTAATGTTTTATTAATTCCCAATCGCTAGATATAACGTTTCGGACACTTGCGCACGCAAAGAATTGCAGTTTAGGCTTGTTGAATTAAGATTTTTTTCGTTGGAAAGAAACTATAGCGACACAATACCATAAATGCAGCACTTCTCAACTTTTTGCATATTTTGGAAATTTTTTTTCACCCCTATTTGACTAGAAAATTTTGTAACACTATTGTTGTCACACGCGCTCATGGAAATGCGAAATGTGACAGAAAAAGTGAAATCAGCAAGAAATGAGCATTGGCTTTTCTACAGGCAACTTAACGCAACTTGTCATTTATAGGAAACATTTCTGGACGTGACAGGCAATGCGGCTTTGGGAAAGAACTTTCGGCTTGTGGCTGCCTTAGTGGAACCGATGTTGGTTTGTCTGATATCTTATAATCACAAAGTTACCTCAAATTATCAATGGTTTTTGCAAAGAGATTTGATCTTTGGTCTAATATTTTAGTACATGGGCTGACCGGATTATGCTTAAAAATTTAGGTGCACATTTCACGGTTTTAAATAGTCTTAATAAGCAGACTAAGCTTGCAATGCTACTTGGCAATGTCAGACCGCCCCGATCGTACAACCTGTTAGGTTTTGGACCTCAACTTTGCTAGGGATAAGATTTACAAAAAAAATTGACCAATTTGGCCCCTGTGTAAATCGCATGTAACAACAAATCTGCAGCAATTGCAAATATTTTGTATAGCACTGAAAATATAAAACTATTTCTAAAGGGTTCAAACACCTACGGCAACAATGGAGCTATTTTGGGGCAAGATACGATTGGGTGTAAAATAAAGCAGACTCGCCAAACGACAAATCTAACTCGCTTTAAATCTCATAATTCATGTAGAATAAGAAGATACACGCCTGTGCTTGTGTGTAAAACATGTTCTACGTTTCGACAAACGCTGTTGTCATCATCAGGAATGACTCGGAAAAGCGGCGCAAAGTTTCTTGTCCCCGTAAAAGAAAAAGGGGCGTAACAACTGTTAAAACGTTAAAACCAAATGATAAAACCAACCGTCAAGGTACGCAATAAATCGTAAAGACCTAAAAAAGAACACGTTGGTTTCCGTTCTTACAATTTCCATTTGGTGAAGCAGAAAATATTTATCATCAAAAGTAAAGATTCCTTTTTTAGATCTTGATTTGCTTGCCAGGTCATCCTTCAACATTAAGGTGAACAACAGTGACGATAATATTGCTCTACATTTCAACCCGAGGATCGACCGAAGGGTTATTGTTCGCAACAGTAGGGTTGACGGGGAATGGCAAAGGGAGGAAACAGACCTGGATGTCCCGTTTTCATGGCAGCTTAATCAAGAGTATGAGGTAACTCCAGGTCGAAGTATTGTGTAGTAATGTATTCTAATATATTTCCCTTCTGAGCTCAAATAAGTGATCAACAAAATAAAACGCAACACCATCACTGGGTTGGAAATAGGAAACGGCTGCAGAAACCACACAGTTGAAAAAAAAATTCAAGGTAAAAACAAATGTGGTGTATACTGGTAAAAGAAGTAACTGTCACACGGCAGACGAAAAGCTGGGGCCTGACAAGCTGGGAGCCTCGATGGAGAAGCGATCAGCGCGTATGTTAACACGACGGGGATTGGATAACATGGCTGGATACCAGTCCAATAGCGTAGCCATTCCTTTTTTTTTCAGGTCCAATTGCGCTAAAATAAGTTTTTAGTTTAGTTTAGTTTGAACTACATGCGTCGGTTTTTATGCGTCGCTATGTGTTGTCGTTTCAGTTCAACTTCTATGTGGCGAAAGACTATTTCTCCTGTGTGTGGGATGGTGTGGAAGTCTGCAGATTCAACCACCGCTCACCAGCGGCGCAATGCGTTGGTTTGAGAGTCGTTGGCATGTCCATTAAAACCATACGTAGCATATAAAGCATACTGCCCTTACCCTAAACACCAATGTATTTTACAGGACAATTATTTGATGTCATATAATTCAAGCTTTAATAAGATGACAACAAAAAGTGTTTTTGGTAAACCTGTGTAGAAACGTACCTTTTCTTTCAGAAAAATATAACACATGATTATTTGAAAACAATACGTAGAATAAGGTATCGCCAGTGCTTTTTCGCATGACATTTATTACTCAGAGTTCGCAACATTCTATTCGGATTTGCTGCTTCAATTTATGATTTGAAGATGTGTGAAATATACACGGTTTAAACAATTAAATACTCATTGTATTTTTTTCAGCAGCAATACCACGAATGTACAAAGGTTAAATGGTGACTTTCACCTGATGAGAAAGGGTGTGTTTTTAGTACAGATCTCAGCCGAACTAAAGATTGCTGAGTTTACTGAACGAATATCCCTTACTGCAACACAATGCAAAAACATATCCCCACCACACGCAGCTTTCGTGAGTGCTAGTGGTAAAACAAATGCCACGTTTCAACCTTGACAACAACACAACCATGCGTAAAATCTCCACCATGCGTCACACTTCACAGAGCTGTGATTCTCAGCCTACGACGGGCCCTCTGAGAGCTCAGTATGTATCTTTGATTTGCTTGTTCGGGTCAGTGTTTTAGTCACAAAAAATATGCAGGTCTATAACGCGAGAAATACGTGACTGGGGAAAAAACAAGCAGATCGCTGTAAACTTGCAATAAAAGAAAAAACTTTCCAACTGCGCACAAGGCGGTGGCAACAGTCGCTTTTCGGTTGATAGATAGAAGAATATCCACAGTCACGAGCCGATCGCACCATTATGCGCAGTCAAGCTTGACTTAAACTTTTCCAACTACAGGATTTCTCCGTATGGTTTACCCGTCGGTACAATCACTCGTGGGATAGAGGTTTTCAGGTCGTTACAAGATCTTTGCTCTGTCACACAGACGCGATTAAGTAACACAGTTTACGATTTTCTAAAGGACAAAGGGACAAATAGAGTCAAACAAAGGATTGACCATTGGATATAAAGGACGCTTGGCAAGCTTAGCAGTAACGAAGGCGATCTCTCGTCAAGTCTGCAGTGACGTTGCAACTGAAAACAATTAAGCATCATAAACGGTTTATTGCTTCTAGTTAACAATTCGCTAGCACACGTACAACAAGGAAATTTTCGTGGATGGTCTGTTTATAACGTACAGAACGAGATTTTTTGTCTTTGTGCACAGAAGGGCACTTTACATTGCCTTTGTGCGCAGTGGTGTTAGAGATTTGTCGGTTGCAAGCGAGTTCAGGTAGTTTGTGTAGGAAAAGCTAACATTCTATTTTGTGTTTTTATCATTTACGTATTTTTAGATTGTTAAAATAACCTGGAGAATCGTTACAAAGACATGACTACTCCGGTAAGATTGTTTCCGACCTTCTATTGCATGTCCCTTTTTTCATGTTTCTTTTTTGTTTAATTCATTCTGTTTAAGTTTAACTTTTTCATGTTTTAACACTCAACAGACTCAAACGGAATATGTTCTTCATTCTTTTCGGCCTCTTGGTCATACGATTACTGTAGCTGGGAAGCCAACTGGTACAAGGTAACTAAGCAACGACATCTTTTTCCGTCTTGGGCATATCTTTGAAGGAAAAGGAATTTCCAGTAGGGTCACAAATATTTTAGTTTACTGATAATAAATTATATCAGGTTTGGGTTTGAGACCGTCAAAATATTTATAACCGCTGGAAAACCTGTTTCTGCACCATTCTGCCACATAAAAATCGCCTTTCTTACAGGGTAGGAATCAACTTGTTGGTGAATAAAGATGATCAAAATATTGGCTTTCATTTTAACCCCCGTTTTGACCAAAAGGAGATTGTAATGAACAATCTCGTAAATGGAAAATGGCAGACCGAACAACGAGCCAGGAAGGACGACTTTATGTGGTTGCAAAATTCTTTTGCTGAGGTAATTTGTGAAAGAACATTTAGGTTGTTGTGTTATGTCCCGTTAAAGCCACGTCAATCGCAGATAGTCAGACCGAACGATATCAAAATCATATTTCTACCACCCATTTTATAATTTTCCTAACGATCGTTTGTACGCAGTACCAAATCAAAGTTGGAGCTGGTGAAATTAGCTGCTGGTGGAATGGACAAAAGCTAGAAGGGTGCACATTTAAACATAGAGTTGATGCAGAGACTTACGTCGGCGTGCGCGTGTATGGACTCGATATAGCCCGGGTTGACATTCCAGCCAACCACGATGATCCATCGATTGAGGTAGTTCGATTTTTATTGTTCTTATGATTCTCAGTTGCTGGTAAACGCCAAAAAACATTAAGGCAACGGAAACATTTGAATCAACAAAAAAATCGTACACAGATAATTTAACGTAAATTGTCATTTGTTGTTGCAGCAAACAGGGCTGAGCGTGAAGGGCGATGCGGTTTTTGGAAAAACCATTCGACTTGTTGCAACGCCAATGGCCACAAGGTTGGTCTGGCTTCAGAAAATATTTTTGAATAACTCGGAACCAAAGTTATGCAAAGAGATAAAATCTTTGGCCCGAATTGCAAATATATGGGTTGGTAGGGCTGTGCTTTTTAAGTTGTTTTCTAGATCTTGTTTTGTTTGCCAGGCCATCCGTCAACTTTAGGGCGAACGACAATAACGACAATAACGACAATAACGACAACCTTGCATTTCATTTCAATCCGAGGTTCGACCAAAGCGTTATTGTGCGCAACAATAGGGTTGACGGGAAATGGCAGAAAGAGGAAAGAGACCTGCGTGTCCCGTTTTCATGGCAGCTTAATCAAGAGTATGAGGTAATTCCAGGTCGAGGTGAAGTGGTATAGTTAAGTAACGTTTTTGATACCTCGTTATGTATTGTCGTTTCAGTTCAACTTCTATGTGGCGAACGACTATTTCTCCTGTGTGTGGAATGGTGTGGAAGTCTGCAGATTCAAGCACCGCTCACCAGCGGCGCAATGCGTTGGTTTCGCAGTCAATGGCATGTCCATTAAAAGCATATGCAGCATATAAAGCTTTTTTGGTGTTAATCAAAACATTGATGTATTTTACAGGACAATTATTCGATGTCATATAACTCAAGCTTCAAAAAGATTAAAATAAAACAACATTTGTGTTTTTTTTTGTAAATCTCTGTAGAAATTCGCTTTTGTTTGCAAAAAATATGGCACATTATTATTTGGAAACAATACGTAGAATAAGACATCGCCCTCGCTTTTTCGCATGAAATTTATTGCTCAGAGTTCGCAACATTGTATTCGGATTTACTGCTTCAATATATACTTTGAAGATGTGTGAAATATATACGGTTTAAACAAATACTATTTGTGCTGTTTTCAGCAGCAATAACACGAAAAAAAGTTTAATTGTAGACTTCTACCTCAAGAGGAAAAGTGTTTTTTTGTACAGACTGCTGGTTGACACTTTTTGCTGAGTGTAAACTTCATGTCACATAGCTAGCTTGTTCTATTCTGCACTGAACATGCTTGATCATTAACCTATGCGCTAAGTCGCAAACTAGTCAGGACAGATACCCCAACCGTGCTATTTTGCGTTAGCAACAAATTTCTGGCAAAGCAAGAACTGTAACGATGTTTAATTTACACTTTCCGAAAACAGAATCCATCTGTCTCAAAGCACAACAACATAAGGTTACTAAAGTTTTACCGCATGGCGTGATAAGTTTCGAACGCGCGCTTTATTAAGGCGTATAGTCGTGCAATGTAATGCAGACGATATTTGTGGCACACTACTGTTTTACTTGGGACATAATTCAATAATTACTGTGAGCTGGTAAGAGGCCTAACCTCTATAACAGAGTTTGCCTTACAAAAAAATCCTGTAACCCACGGGATTGGAATTTTCAAAGCAGAACCAAGGATTTTATGGTTTATTGAACGAATATCGCTTACTGCAACACAATAACCCCACCACAGGCAGGTACAGATAATGTCGGTTTAAAAAACCTTACATAGTTCAACCGAATATCGGTGATTTTTGACTCGTTTCGAAAACTTCGAAACTTGGCAAGTAAGTATAAAAATTTTATCAGGCTTTACGCGTTTGCGGTTTGGTTTGTAGTTTTGTGTCTACTTTGACACAAAACTACAAACCGAACCGCAAACGTGCAAATCCAGAAAAAATTTTTATACTTACTTCACGTTTGTAGTTTTGTCCTTACTTGCTGTAACACAAAACTACAAACGTCAATCCTCTCACATTTCTCAATCCGACAAGTCTCCCGATGGTGGTATTCTCGAGAGACATTCTGCAAACAAAGAAACATTGTGGATGAGATACGATCGATATGTTCCTAGATATAATATGCCAAGGACGCAGTGTTAAATTAAAAAAAAAAAACGATCATGTTTTGTGCTGCCAAGAAACTTTGTTCCCGAGTGCTAGGGCTAAAACAAACACATACGTTCAACCTTGACAACAACTTTTGCGTAAAATCTCCACCATGCATCAAACTTTATAGAGCAGTAATTCTCGGCCTATGACCTGCCCTCCTATGAGCGCTCAACACAGCATTTTGTGTGTATTTGTGTAACTTTGGTTTGCTCTTTAGGGTCAGCATTTAAGTCACAAAAATATGCAGGTATAACGCTAGAAAATACGTGGCCAGGCAAAAGTCCATGCAGATCGCTGTATATTTTCAACCCAAGACAAAATTTTCCGACTGCGCACTAAGTGGATGCTGCGCAAAAGGCGAAACAGTCGTTACGGTTGATAGAAGAGCTTGCGTCATCCACAGTCTCGTGACTATTGCGCCATTATGCGCAGTCTAGCGTGACTTTTCTAACCACAGGTTGACTCTGTACACAATGGCTTGACGCCATCTTGAATATTTTGTGCGTATGAAGGGCGTTTGGATGCGAACTTACTGAGACTTACAGGTCGCTACAAGGTTTTACCCAGTAACACTCAGGGCCGGTACATAGTATGGCTTACCTTTTATCGGAATATTTCCACTTTCTTGTCCATTGGCCAATCGACACGAATTGCTGTGACGGAGGCGATGCCTTGTCAAGTCTGCAGTGACGTTGCAACTGAAACCATTACAGACATTCATTTAAGACGAAGCAAAAGCATAGACACATAGATGCCTTAAATTTTTAATCTATGACAAGCGCAACAACTAGGCAGATACGGTTCAAACGCAGCAGCATAGTAGCATTCAAAGGCCTGGACCGGTTACATTGTTCCAACACACACCCACAGGTTTATTATGTCTCGACCAATCACAAGACTGGTTGACGATTTATTAGCCAATATGACTCACAACATTTGCGTGGTTAGTCTGTTTATAGCGATGCAGAACGGGTACATTATGTCATCGTTTTACACTACAGGCTTAAGCATTCATAAACTTGTTTGACAACAGAAGCACTTTTCAAAACAGTTCATGGTTTGAGTGTTTGCTATTCCCACCTGAAACAGCGCAAGTGACATCCAGATCTTGTGTACAGATACCAACCGGAAGCAGCTAATCGAATGGCGTTGACTTTCAAGCTTTCAGGCACAGTAACAAAAGTACTTAGCCTGTAAACTTCACTTTTCGGGTTTCCAACCATTGTGTCATAACGACGAACTGGGGTTACCCTACAACAAGTCAGACGGTTTACCTTTGGAATTAAAAAGTAAGCTTGTTTACAAATTTGCTCAATGTTAGTCAGAAAAAAATTCATAATAATGTTTAACATGTTTGGTTAACTTTTACACAGTATTGATAAAAACCCAAAGCTAGTAAAGAACCCACGTTCAACCTCAATTATTGAGTGACAGAGAGACATGCTGCACTGAAGTATAAATCCACACAAAACAATCTAATAAACCAGCCTACTGATTGTGTACAGTGCAAAATTACAACACAGTTTTAAACCTTTGCATTTACACTACAGAAAAAACGAAATCTACATTAATACTCAGCACTTACCTGTTACTTTCGTAACAAGACATCGCTGCCACCTGGAAGGTACACACGATGTTGAAAAGAACTCAAAAAGAGCAGGGCGTGGGTGTTCGGAATCCCTTTTGTACCATCACCAAGGTTTTTTGGCCGTGCTCATCAGGCGTGTCGCCCAAATATGGTGCGCTTTGACTGCTGCGCTTCGTCGCACACAAGACTAAACACCTTTGTCAATTAGAATCGCAATTTGCAAATTAGTGGTATGGCGTGCTGTAGTGGGTGCTGTTCTCATGTGGTGAACATTGGCCAAAACTAGTTTGAGTAACAGCAATTACGTATTGGCAACATTGCCTACAACACCTTGAATATACCGAAACCGGATTTCCTCCATAGAAATGTTACACTGGACAGCAGAGTTGAATCAATTACATGATATTAGTCAAATTACAATTACAATTATTCTGACAAATTTTTAAATTACATTATAAATACAATTACTCTGTCCTTAAAAGTATGAATTACAATTACATGTCACAAAATTTTCGATTTCAACCCATTGTGTTTACACAACGTCGATATTTCTAAAATGTATAGCCATGCATTCCAAATGCTGCATAACCTTTGGCAAAGGTATTTTGCAAAAAAAGTAATTTGAAAAGTAATTAGGTAAAATTGTAAGCAAATTACAATTACACAAACTCAAAATGTTTGAATTACAATTACAATTACACCAAAAATAGTAATTAATTACATTCAGCTCAATTACAAATTGCAATTGATCCAACTCTGCTGGACAGCAATGTTTGTTTTGGTGAGCATAATTATTTTCGAATCTTAACTATAAAACTAACCGTGCTCAATTTTCTGTTGGGGAGGCTTGGCAAAACATGTTTCAGTTTTGGCCGGTTTTAGCTGGATTGTTCGACTTTACTTTACGATATCGAAAAAATTAAATAGAATTTTTTTTCGTTTTACCCTAAATATTCCAGTTCCACAACAGTTACAGCAAAATTAGGTACGCACCGAACACATAAGAAAACCGACTTAAACCGGAATCGGGAACCGATTTTTTAAAAACGAAACCGTAAAAGAGCATTTTTCTAAACCAAGTCAATGAAGATAGTCAATACAAATATTAAGTACCAGAGAGGGACATCTAAAACACACTGAAATTCAAAGCCCACTCAAAGCAATCATGTAAACCAGCTTACTTAAATATAGCGACAAATACCAATGAAGAACAGAAATTTTCTGCAAATTGACACTCCCAAACTGAAAAGAATTGTTTTGTGGTGTAACTGCAAATTTTAGTCTCCAAAACCGATAAATAAAAGGTAAATCGGAAAAAGCCAAAATGGTACAAATTTTACTTTGGAATATTCTAAGAAATAAAGTCAGAAATTTTTTTCATTTCAAATAAATCGCGGAAAATTCGTTACGTCTAGAATTTAATTTTTCTTAATCCCCCAAAACTTCCCCAAATAAATTCATTTCCCGCGCCACTTCACTATTTGACACGCTTAAACAAGTTTTATTACGTCACAACCAATCAGCGCGTTTTAAGCAAAACGCGGGTCAAAGTCGTTACTTGCAAAGTCATTTGGTTGCTGTGGTTGGTGGCGTGCGGACGTGGAAGCTGAAGGTGTTGCAAGGTGAGCTTTATTTTGATTATTTTTACCTGTGAAACTCAGCAAGTGAACTTCTAGGAATGTAACATCTTAAGACACTTTAAGGGTTTTCATTTTGTTTGTAACTGAACCTAATATCGTTGTGTAGTTAGCAGAGCCAGTGGCCTTATAGTTTCCAAACTAAATCACAATTAACTACAGAGGCAATACAGAACAATTGACCTTTATTGCAATATTTATTATCAAACTATCACAAGAAACAACTTTAAAAGCTAGAAACCATTTATTACAAGCTGCTGTTGCAACAAAACGCGCTTAAGGCTTTGTGACGTCACACACACCGGCGCGTTTCAGCAGTCGGCGCTGATTGTGAAAAATGCGTTCCGTGTTTTTAGCCTGTCAAAGCAGTTTTTTACTTAGGTCAATAATTGTTGCAACAGCAGCATTTAGGTCAATTCCCTTCTAACACATCGTTTTTATTTTGCAGAATTCCAATCTCTGCTCGATCTCATTAGCCTTCATCCGTTCTCAACATTCCTCAACTTCAAATATTTACTTGTATGTAAACATAGGAGTCTGTCGTGGGTCAACCGGGGTTGCGGAATCGTTAGGCCTAACTTAGGCTAACTGGCGCTAGGGGTGAGTGGCCGTGACTTTATCCCTTCTTGACTTCGTCAACAGGGGATAAAAGGCAGGCCCAAGTCAGGAGTGCTACTAATGACAGTTAGCTTGCGCTAGGGCTAGAACTACGGTGGCACTCGATAACTAGGGCTTAGGTGAGGTAACATAGGTGGGGTACGTTTGGGATTCGCGCGCCACGTAGGGACTTTAGCCTAGAACGAGTTCTAGCTAGGGGTGGCGCGTTACTAAATGGCTTTAGCTAAAATAAGGTGCGCATAGAAACACGGCCTGGGCATGGCCTCCACCGCATTGCATTGGCCGCGGTGTAGGCGGGACCTAGTAGGGACACCGCTACTTCCAACGACCTTAAGTCGAAGGGGCCGGCTTTGCATTTAGCCCGAAAAGTCCCGCGATCCACCCTGGTAGGGCGCAATTTGTTGTTGAATTTTTCACCCCAGCCCTTGCGTAAAATATTCGGGTCGTCGCGAGGGGGGACTCGATGGGCAAGGGACAGTGAAACGCTGTTGTTGAGTTATACGCTGTAAACTTCACTGTCTCTTTTAACAAACTGCGGCGCCTATATTAACTGTAAAATTAGGCTCGTGGTTGTTTTTTATGTCGGATTTGACCAGTTTTTTATCCATTCTTGTACATTCAATTTAAGGTTTTCTTTACTAAGAAGAAGCTAAGAATTGGATATCAAGAATGTGATGTAATAACCCTTGTTATCGCATGACAAAATAACAACATTTAAACTTCAAAAACGCCCCAAACTCCCATTTCGCTGGTCAAATCCATTTTTTCAAATTTGTAACTTTAGGCTAACTTACTTATGACTAATATCGGTTCCGTATTCCTGCTTGACCCGGTCACCCTGTCAATATGGGGCAATGGCAATTTGGGTGGCTGTAAAACACGACAGACTCACCTTCTACTTTTTCTAGGCTAACATGCGGCAGTTGTATGCAGGACAGGTAGTCGAGGCAAGTTGTGTACTTTTACGTCGGCCGCGCAGGGACGATGGCGGTTCCAACGTTTTTTCAGAAACTTTCTTACAAGCGCCTTTTGTCCACCCGAGCAACGTTGATGCGGACAAACAATCGATTTGTGCTGTAGATAACGACATTCATCGCAATTTATAAAACAGATTTACATAATGCTAAGAATATTCATTGTTGAACATTGGAAGTGCAATGTGATTTCTTTGTCGTTTTCCCTTTTTCATCAACAAAAATGTGTGCGGAGTTCACTTTATCTATCCTTTCATTTTCTCGTTATGTAGACCAGTTCTTGGGGGGTGTTGTGCCTTTTACATCAGCCTGACAGGTTCTTGTATTTATTGCTGCATGTGTATTTATTGCCGCTCGTCGCTCGCTCTAACCATGCGAACCGCCATCGTCAAGTGTAAGGATGCGAAAAACGTGTNTCCTTTCATTTTCTCGTTATGTAGACCAGTTCTTGGCCCGTGTTGTGCCTTTTACATCAGCCTGACAGGTTCTTGTATTTATTGCTGCATGTGTATTTATTGCCGCTCGTCGCTCGCTCTAACCATGCGAACCGCCATCGTCAAGTGTAAGGATGCGAAAAACGTGTAAAGACAGAAGTCAGGTTTTACTGTTGTCAGGTTCAAGGTTAATTGTGTTTAATCATGTGTTTGTTGTTTATCAATTATTTCCAAAAAATCACTCTTGTTTTGTTTTCCAGGGTTGCTATCAAAATGTTGGTTTTTGCTTTGATATTTTGAAACCACGCAACTTGGATTTTCAGGTATATGGAATTACGTGCGATAAATAACAAATTTTGTTTTGCAGGAGGTAACATTTCTATTTTTTTCTAAACATTTATATTGGGATTTTCATTATATGTGCTTTGGTTTTTGCAGGGTAAGGATATTTTCTGTTTTAGTGTTTAGAAAAACGAAATGTAATGTAATGTTTCCACAGGTTTAATGTTTATTTACAGGTTAATGTTTTGTTTTTCAATTGTTTTTAATTTATTCTTTTTTCCAGGGTTACAAAAAATCACTATTTTTAACTTTTCTGCTAGTTTCAGGTCCTGGCAATGTCTTTTCTGTTTTTCAGGTTTTAACAATCATTGTTTTTTTCAGGTATTAAGAAAACTGATTACTTGGTGTCTCTTTTTGAAAAGTTATTTCGTTTTTTGCAGGTTTTTACCAAACATTTTCTTTTTGTATTGCTTTTGTTTTTCAGGTATAACGAAAAACAAATTTATCTGTAGATCATTGTAATGTGCATTTCGTCTTTGCCGAATTTAGGAAATTTAGATTTTTGTAGTGGAACTTTTTTGCAGATTTTATTCGATTTCTATATTTTAAGGTTTAGGCAAATTTTTTTATTTGTGACAACAAAATATTGAATTTTTTTGCTGCAAAGCCAATTGTGTTTTATTTTTTTACAGGATGCGTGCTATAACTTATGTTGTGGCACGCATTTTACAGGTTTTACGCGACGATGTGTTTTTGTTTTACAGCTTTGGGTAGTTTTCTCAATTTTAGGAAAAAATTCTGTTCCCACAGATTTATAAATTGTCACTTTTGCTGCCGGTGATTAAAAAAGTTAAAAGATGAAGAAGAAAAGGTAAGTACGTGTTTTTAGCATTAATTTGTCCCACAAATTCGTTTCAACGTTGGTTTTTATTATTTCAGCCGCCAGTGACGTCGTTCCAGCGATTTACTGAATCGATCATCTTATGCGGAATAAACAGGTAGCTACAAAGTCGATCACGCTAATCTACCGAAAATAATGTCTGCAACAGTAAATGGTGTCTTTTTAGGTGCAAATTAGGCAATTTATTTTAAGTCATTTTTGTACACAACTGTCTGCGTTAAGTCTTTGTTAAATTAGATAAAGATTTCAATAAAAAAGAAAAAAACAACTATGGTAACTGTATGTCCCAGAAATGCGCAGAAACGTTCAATCTTAACTTTTTCATATGCTTCAGCCGCCAGTGACGTCACACGTCGATCCAGCGATATTTTTATCGACCATCGTACACGAAGGAAAAGGTAGCGACAGTTTTAGTGTTTATAACAGTAACAAAGGCCAACATTTAAATAATTCGGTATAATTGCTTTGTACTCAACTGTAACATGTTTCAGGTACCTGTTAAATAACGCTTTTTATCATGTTGTTCCGTTTACAGACGTTGTCGAGTTCCACGCGCTTTCCTCGTGGTCGATTTGACCAGCACTCAAAAACAGTCGTCATTGGGGAGTTCCCCCGACGGTCGTTCCGTCGTAAATTTCACAACGATTCCATCACCGGATTTCCGGGGACGAACTCAACCACCAGACCCAACACTGCATCTCGCCAAAGCTGTGTACTTACTATGACGTAAACAAGTGACGTCATGCTCCGCGGTCCGTACTGGCAGAATAACACGCTCTACGACCGGTTGAGGGCGTAAACCCCTTTGGAACTGTTGTCAGCAGCAGCTTTTGACAGAACTGAGCAAGATGCTCCCTTCATGCACACACAAGGACAGACAACTACGTTTGTGCACAGAACCGTTCATGTATTAACATTTATTTTTAACCACGCGACGTCTCGTTTCTCAACGCGCGGTATTTTTGTTTTATTGTTTTACGGGGCTTTATTGGTAGCGAACCGTCATTACAAGTTTTTCGTCATGACTTGCCGAAATCTTAAACTGTGCCTACGTTTACAGCACGAGTTTAAAACTGGGACAAAAGCACCGTTAATGATTTATTGCAGTGTTTTCAAACTGGCTGCCTTAAGCAATTTGTTTACGTTTGAGCACCACCATATATGGCCGTGAATTAATCATAAATTTGTCGTGATGACGTTTTTCTACAAAAACTGTTTATTTATTCATCATTTTTCATGGGTTGCAATTGCCTTTGTGTCCTCCATCACTTCACATCACATAGTGTCGAGCATCAGTCTTCCACTGTCGTATGGTTAAACGTCAATACTTGTGCAACTGTATGTAATCCTTTTTTATATGTTGTCAATACTGAAAAGGTTGTTGTAAAGATATTTTTGATGTAAACATTTTACGCAATTATCTTCTTGGATTCTGAAATGGATTTTTCTGTTTTGCAAGGGGCTTACAGCATTCCTCAAAAATGTAATTTTACTTATTGTTGTAATAACCGGACACTTTCCACTTTTAATTTTTACGGACCATTTACAATTCTTCGTATAACGCGATGCACTTTGCAATCGATGTGATAAAACCAACACTTACAACATAATGTTAAAACAACCAAACATTTTCATGACGGTTGTGTCTTCCAAGTCTAGTTATATTTTACTCCGAATTTGATATTACAGCTTTGTTTTGCTTTTCTCTGATTATAATTTCTACAAACGACGCTTTGCAAATTTTGACGTATGCAAGAGGCGCAACAAGCTTTAGAATAACAGTTTTTAACAGATGGTTACGTTTTATTCATGTGTTTCATACTTTTTGTGTTTACATTTTACCACCTATCAAAACCAGCTTGCCGACAGCCGGTTAAGTTTTATTCTTTTGTCATTTATGCCTTTTCCAACCCAACAGTAAATTCCTCTGTGCATAAATACACACAAACGCTGTTTCGTCGGTTAATTGTTGTTTTGTGGGTTAAAATAAATCAGAGCCGGGAAAATTTGACTCCTGTTTTTGTTCGGTCATACAAATGAAGCAAGGTTTTAATTGTAGGAATATTATACGATAAAATTTTATACTATCTTGATGAGATTAGAACCAAAGCAGAATTGCAATGATGGAGTCCGAAGTTGCAATGCATAAAAATAAATGTTTCTACGAAGCTGAATGGTTGAGTTCAGTTACACAGAAGCTTCCAGAAATGAGGAAACGAAATATTTTATTCATCCCAATAACAACATGCAAGAAATGAAAGAAATTAAGCGTCGGCGGCTTTATACTGAGAAAAAACTGTGAACAGATCAAAAAGGATTTCGACAATGCAGAAAGAAACATTTTGTTGCAGCCAAGCTTCCAGAACTAAGAAATCGAAGTGCTGCACACGACATTAAAAGCATAAACGTTACGAAAGAAATTAAGCAATCCAAAACTGACGGCACAATTCAGGCAAAGTGTCATATTACTAAAGAACTTCCCGGGAAGATCAACTTGGAAAGAAGCAATTGAAGCATTAACATATGACAAAGAAGACAGTCTTCAAGAATTTACATCATACTCGTAACAATATTTGATTAAATGTGTCAAAGAAATGTTTAACATTTGATTTAATCCTTGGTGTTTTTTCGAAAATCGGGTCAAAATTTTATGTTTCCGATTCCGGTTTAAACCGGTTTAGAGGTTCGGTAGGAGGCCAAAACCGGTCAAAACCAGTTTCAAACTGGAATATTCAGCCGAAAACCACCGAAAAACCGGAATTTTCTTCGATTTTTTGGCCCCCCAAAATCGAAAAATGAGCAAGGCAAGGCTATAGCCTTGGTGTTTTTTCGAAAATCGGGTGAAAAGTTTTTTGTTTCCGATTCCGGTTTAGAGGTTCGGTAGGAGGCCAAAACGGGATTAAACCGGTTTCAAATAGAATATTCTTACACAAACCCCCCCATAACGGAAATTTTCTCCAAATTTTTGACCCCACAAAACTGAAAGTTGAGCAAGGTGAAAATTTTGTCACCATTAAGGGCCACATTTGGCGGATATTTCAGTTTGAATGTTGGTATCCTCCTAATAAATAAAGGTAAGCCGGTTTCGGTCTGTTACAATCCTCCAAACCTGTTGAAATTTTTGCTGCCATTTGCCAGGTTGCAAAAGATTTGAATGAAAAGGAAATTAGCAAACTTGAGCCATTGCCAGAAAAATTAAATTGTTCGCTCAGGATTAGGTGGCTTTTCATAATGCCAAATCTTAGAAACCAGAAACATTGGAAACTCTTATAAGACATTCTAGTTGTGTTAGAAATGTGTATTTGCAATGTGAAGAAGCAGGCAATTAATGATTACGCAAAATACTTTGTTGCAAAGAATATGGTAGGTAAGAAAAGCGATTGAAAAATGAGGTAAATAGTAAACACTAAAATACATTGTTATTGCAGATTTTTAAAAGAAATGCATCACTAAAAATACTGCTGCAAAAGAGGTAGCAAACAGTAGTATAAAACGCTTGAAAATATTAGTTTTTAAAGAGCACCAGGAAAAACTGCAACATTTTTTAGGTACACAAAATTTTTGCAACCAGTTGGTTTGATTTGGGCACTGCATAGACGAACACAAATAGGCCATGATTGTTTTTGAAGGTAAATAACAAGGCAACATATTGAGAAACTTTTGTGCGACTTACAAAAATGCACGAATACTGAGGTTCTTAAATTTTCTTAAATGTTTGCACGCCTTCACTATATTTCATGCAATATTTGAGGGTAACATGGTGTTTTGCGTGGTGTGGGTAAATAAACTGATAAATTTGCCCTAACAAGTCTAGCAGAAACGGTTTTGTGTAATCAAGGAACAATGTTTGAAATAGTCGCGCCGAGATGGCCGAGTGGTTAGCGCGACTGCCTTGTGCTCGCAAGAGTTTTAAACGGCATTGCTCAAACCTAGTTGACCCAAATTGAAGTCACCAACTTAAAAAAAATGTCCAACGGAACTGCAATGAGGCAGGTAGCTCGACGGCGGATTCGTTGCGAGCATAACGCATTCAGGCGTTGTTTCGCCGCCCGAGGATTAAAATGAAACCAACAAACAATCAAAATTGTGTTAGAGAATCACATGTTAAACATGAGCAGTAATGATTTACAAACACAACGTCAGCAAAGTATGTTTTTTGTCACACTGCTCCAGAAGTTTCTTTGCCATTGTGTTTTTGCAGTAGGTTTTTATCTTCCAGTTCCTTAGCAGGAGGTTCAGTTGTTTTTTTGACCTGGTCTTTTCCCAGCATGATTTTCATGACACTCATGACTGGGGCTTCAACTAATATGTAAAGAAAATATGCGACAACTATTGACAGCAGCAGGGAACCTGAAATAACAGAAAAAACGTTGAAAATTACAATAAAGTAAGTTTTATTTTATATTTAACTGTATTTTGTGCAATGTTCCATTAAATTTTCATATTTTTTTAACAGTTACTTTATTCTCAGACATGTTATACTGAGAGAAAAAACAAATTTTATTAATTTTCAGACGATGATTTATGCAATGGATATTATGTCGATGTATGTGGTTTTGTTTAAAATGTGATGACATAAAAACTGGTGTAAAAACTCCTCTTCCGGGTAATTCATTATTAGCATAATGCATACAGACTGTCTAGCAAGGATTAAACGAAACAAACAAGTTTAAAACTTGAAAATAAACTCGATTAACTCAGGAATTGGTACTAAAATAATATTGGTACCTGCAATGATCTTGGCTGCTAGTAAAACTAACAATTATTGTAAATCTATTTCAGGCAGTATCAACTTGTTCAACCATACCAGAAAATCAAACTGGACCCTGTGCGTTAAAACTTGTCAACAACAGCAGGTTTAACAGCAAACCATAATGACTTACCACTAAACAGTATGACAATCAGCAGAAGACTGTAATGCCAATTGACCTCTGAACTCCAACAAAGCCCATTGATTACAAGTGGATGAAGAAGATAAAGTCCATATGTGAGTCTGCTCAACGGAATGAAAGCTTTCCAGCTCAGCAATGTGTTGATCCAAGCTAGAATGTAGCGATACATAACTGTAACTTTAACCTACACTTACTCATTATAACATACACAGGCCCAAAATACAATAAAACCAGAAGGGTGGCTTACCATATGGTGACATTCTACATAAACTATTACCCAATTTAAAATAAATATGTATTCCCTACATTATTTTGTATTGAGTCTCATAGTCACCTAAGCTTTTTATTAATGGTTGTTTCTACAGGCAAAAACGCATGGGTCTCCACACATGCAAAGTTGTACATTAGGCGTTTTTCTGGATACATGTCAGGCTTTAGGGTTAAACAAAGCAATCAGTGCACAACGACGATACCCCTTCAGGGAAGAGGAACCCAAAAACCCACTATACTGTCTTGACATTTTGAATCCTTTGTAGAATGTAAACATGGGGTACAATGGTCACT
>QXVZ01032895.1:0-15530 GCA_008931825.1 Phallusia fumigata
TGCCTTGTCAGAATCCTGTATCTATTCTTGTAAACTGCTCTCTTGACACGCGACTGGTTTGTCCCCCGTGAAGTTTGGACGTTTTTTAGACAAGTCATGTTCGTTGTTTTGTACCTTCACGTGGTTCCAAGGGTGTCGCAGTTACGTCACCTTGTCAACAGACAGACATTCGCTGACTAGTAATGTATTTAAGAGTACGTTATAACTAAATGCAAAATACATTATTTCATTTTTGCAACCTTTACACATTTATGTCGATCAGTTAGCATCTGTCATTTTCGTTGGTATTGTTATTTTAATGAATTTTAAACCAAAACTTTGTTTAAAGACCGCGATTAATCAACGGCCTTTTAGAGCAAATCTGAGTGCACAACGCTTTGCTGCATTCCGCGATTCCATACGCCCCTTTCCACTGCAAAATGCTATAGTATAAGCCATCGAGTATTACGTGACTTGGGACGTTGATTAACGTCGTTAAACTGTCATTGAATTTTTCATCAAGTCATATTCCTTTCGGTGCATTACTGTACCTTAAGTGTGCCGGAGGTCCGAATCAGAGCCGGTCTTCTGTGCAGTCCCGAATCAACTTGGGCTTTCAAATTGTACATTCGCTTGCATTTCACTCATTGATAGTTCCGTTAACGTCCATTAGACGTTTTAGTACACCTTTCTACTAAACAGAGTTTTGCTGCGGCAATGTTGTTTTTTGTCATCTGCGTGTTGTTTATTGCCGCAGACACAATCACCAGTACAGCTGCGGCCGTGTGTCGCCGATTTGGCAGGTCAAACCTGGGGCGTTGCGCTGCACAGACAGACCCCGAACTGCCGAACTGTCCAAAGCCAAGAAACCTCACCCCGAATACATTCCAAACAGTGAGGTAACGAGGCTTTAACCAGCTGGATATGTATAGCTTTTAGGGATATGCCCACAAACGGCGAACGTTCTCATGTTAACACTCAGTGCTCAGCCGAGCATGCGCTGGATGTTATGACCTAACAATAGATTCGTTTTTAACCAAATTATTTCCGCTTTTGACGTTTCGGAGAGGTACGTTTGTATGATGAAATCTTTTTTCCTCGTCAGTTACAAAGAGAATGCGTTTAGTAATGCACGCGTTGCAAACTTTTTGCTACCTTTGCTTTTCATTACGCGATGCTAGACAAATTTGGTCGAGCACCAAGAATAAAAACGTCCCTGATTACCTTAAGACGTGAAATGTTCCGAATTTGGGGCAAACGTCGTTTCGTGTTTTAAAGTGCACATTAATATACGACTGTTAGACCTGATAGCAACAGTCTCTTTTGTTTACAAGACATAGTTACATAAATCTCACTTGGCATTTGGGTTTTGTTGAATGCGGTTTGGTAATTTAGATTTTTTTGTGTGGCGTTAATAGGTCGAGACGGTCATCAAACCCGTTTCACTAAAAGCGGCCTGTTCCGAACGTATCAGCGACTTGGCAAGACCCAAGACACGCGGCGACGGACCATTTATCGACTCGAGATCACCGGAGGACTCTATATGGAGAGTGGGTACCACTGCACTATCATTCGAATCTGTCATTTGGTTCAAGTTTGGGTTGATTTAATAAAGCAAGCATATGTTTTTTTTACATTGAATTGTGACCGTCCGTCCAAATGACGTATGGTAATGATATTCCTAATCCGAGATAGTAAACTTCAAGATTTCTAAGTTATAGAATAAAAAGAGGATCATGTTAAATTTTATTTTGGGAGTTTTTTTAATTTGTATGTTGATATCTGAGTGCTATACTGACCCTTAAACCATATTAACTTCACAACACGACATTTAATGTCCTTTACACGTTTCTTTGCTAACAAATAATGGCTAAAACGCTCTTGAAAAAAAATTTAACTGCAGATTATTTTAAATGAATTTCACAGGTGAGCCAGAACGCAAGAGCAGCGACCGCTTCCCCCCGTATGACCGAACTATCCAAGTATAAAGGATTCGCTGAAGGTTACATCGCAAACCGCATCGTCCAGTGGCCAGTGTCGAGGGCCGCCAGACGGGCAATGTCCACTCCCCGGACGGGGGAACTCGCCTCTCCCATCATAAGGTAAAGCCATGATGTAACACTATGCATTGATGATGACAACAGGGGTTGCCAAAACGTTTGCAATAAAATGTATTCACTAAACCAATTTTATGTGGATATTTTTGTTATTAGTTCGGTGTATGCCAGGCCTGAATATCCGTAATACCGAACTAAAGACGGCCCCTTAAGCATTTCCGATTTTTCTGGCCTATGTACGCCTTGCTGTACTAGGCCGACTCTGCTTTAGCATTACACCTCTTGTAAGTTTGGCACACAGTAATTTATGTATGCATGTGCTGAATTAGTTTAACAACTTACGCTGGCATATAAAACGTACTTAGTTTACAGTTATGTAGATGTTACGAAATAAAAATAAAAATCTCGTAAACTTGTTGCAAGCAACAAGCAAGTCTGCAATTTTCAAAAATACCCTCTGTTATATAACACTGCTAAACATTTATTGCATCAATTCTAGAGCATCCATGGACCACGTACAATTCAACCCCAACGCTTTCATAGTAAGTGCCCTGGCGAAAAAAGCCCGGTGCACTCCGCGACTTGAGGAGCTAGCGAGGCCAATCCAACGATGATGTCACATTGCCGCCGTTCTTTATCCCTTTTTTACTCCCCTTACTTCGTTCTTCTCACTTGCCCGGTGTGATTTACCGCGAACGAATAAGAACCGCTGCCTGCTCGTCACATGACCGTTCGTGGTGTCACGTGTTCATTTTGTACGTCATATTGTGGGAAGCCATTTGATTTTAATGCAATTTGGGGTGAACTAAGAAAGTTTAAACGGGAGGAGTGTAGTTAAAGTACAGAAGACATTTAATGATATTAATGATGTTCTATATAAAAGCTCTACCAGAATCAGAACAGAATTCTAAAACGTAGCAGAACAAAACTCCAACGAGAAGTTCTTGTTTTGATGGAGTCGACATTGAGGCGAATAAAAAAGATAGAATTTATTGAAAAAACCACAATCACGGTTCACAGCAAAGCAAGATCATGAAAATACTGGCACAGTGCGGTGAGAGGAGTTTGAAATAAAGTGCAACGATAAGTTAACCAGGCTTTTTTTGACAATGTCAAGTTTTGTAATAGCTCTAACTTAACAAGAATAACTTTTTTCAACTTTATACAGGCAAGGAACTTTTTTTTGCATTTGGCAAGCCTATCTTGGCAACGTAAATCGCATGCAAAAAGCTGACGTTTCCATTAGTGCTGTAAATAGTTTTTTCCATTATTAGTTATAAACACCGCGAAGCTGTAGCCAATCAGCAGCCTCCCCTAACGTATGTCGCCCTCGCCACCTCGGGTCACTGTTTAGTTCATTTGCCTTGTCAGCTAAAAACTCAAAAAACGCGTCCATGCCATCGGGAGTGTGTGTCGACGGGCAAGTGCTGGTCAGCTGACGCATCTTAGCCAATGAGAACGTCGCAAGGTCAAAGGTTGCACCATCGTAAGTTACATAATAATGCTCGGTACTGGTGCCGGGCGCTGGTCGGTTGCGGTTACTGCGACGAGAGCGGCGGTGAGGCGTGACGCAAGTCGATGAAGCGTAACCGTCGTCATGGGATAAGTTCACATGATCAAAGTCTTTGTGTGCTGGAACAGACGCTGTAAGATGGTTGCCCGCGATTTCGTTAAATTGTTCTTCCGGCATTGGAATTCCGAGTCGTCTTTGCGGCTCTTGTGAAGATAGGAAGACGCAGTCGTCGTGATTTTCAACTGTTACTGAAGAAAGACTTGGAATGTGTTCGCTGTGAAGTGTAGAATTAGAATTGCTTCTGCTCCGTTGCCGAACAGGTAAATTCGCTCGCTTTTTTGTGGTGATCTTTCTCGACTTTTTTCTTTTCGTCGTACTTGCAGTGCTGCTGGTCGGGGAGGTAGCGCGGATTGCTACACTTGCGTCAAGCGAAGTTTGTGACGTGGATGCAAGATCAACAACCTCGTCTGCTTCACTGACGCTATTCGCCACGCTTAAAACTCTATCAGAACTCGGAGTTTTCGACACCGAATCGCGTTCTTCTGTTTCAATAATCGTATCCAAAACTGCGGGGATTTCATCAACAGTGCGAGTCATCGCAGAGTTGTCCGACCCAGCTAAATCCCCTAACTGCAAGCGCATTGAATGGTTCTGTCGACTCAATTCGACTATTCTTCGATGTTGGTCGCGGCAAATCCAATCCAGACCTCTACAGTCTTCTCTTAAATTGTGTAAGGCATGACCGTAAGCCGTGATGGTTCTTCTATCCTCTTCGGTAACAGCTAACATCTCAGACGTTGTCGCTTTAGCGCTTGAAAGCTCCTCTTGGGCTTGCTTGAGCTTCTTCTCCAATTTTTTTGCCAAGTCACGGTGACTCAGCAAATCTGCGTTCTCTGCATTTATTATTGAAATTTGGACGTTTAAGTCTTTATTCTCAGCTTCAGCGCTCCTCAAACTTTGTGCAATGTCGGAGATTTGCGACTGGAGAGAGCTGCACCGGCGTTCGTTTTCAGCACAAGATGCATTTCTCTTGTTTCTCTCTTCTTCCATTTTCCTCCGGAGCGAGGAATTCTCGCTTTGGAGGTTTTTTATCACTCGGTTAAGTCCGTCCGCTTCTTGATTTTTCACATGAAGAAGTTTCTTAAAATTGATTCTTGTGTCCTCCAAGATCTGATCGCGTTGCTCAAGAGTGATCTTCAGATGTTGCAGTTCGTCCGCTCCGCGACGTACCTCTTCTTTGGTCGTCACGTGAGCTTCTGAAAGAGTCGTTATCTCGACCTGAGCCATCCCTAGTTTTTTCGATGTTTCTTGTTCCTTTGATTGCGCTTCATACAAACTAGATTGTAGATTAATTTTGGATGTTTTCTGCTCTTCCACTTCCTTCGCAAGATCCTGGCAACGAGATGTCGCCTCTTTGATTTTCTCCTCGTAACGAAAGTTTTCAATTTCCTGCTTTGCGTTGCGAATACAGTTTTGCACCAGACTTTGCGCTGTAATTTTTCGCCTATATTCTTGATCCTGTGATCGAGCAACTTCAAGGTTTTTATGCAGCTGTTGAATCTCTTCATTCTGCGTCTTTGCCGCCTCTATCGCATCACCTAGTTCCTTTCTTAAGACAATTTCAGTCTCTTTAACTTGCTTTAACTCATTTTTAGCGTTATGCGCCTTCAACCGTTCGTCGCACAACTTTTGTCGCGCGTCGCGTGACTCGTTTAGCGCGTCTTCCAACGCGACACGCGACGTGCGCATTTGGCTCGTCTGCGCCTTCATTGACTCCAATGACGTCTTTAACCGGTGGCGCATTTTCTCGCAACGAGAGTTGGCTGTGGCTAATGCAGTCGTTGTGTCTTCCAAGCGTTTGTCGTCGCTTCCGTCCAAAGTACACTAAAGTGATAGAGAAAGAGTTTAAAATCGATTATTTAAAAGGGTCGAATCAAGTTTAGTGGCATGGAAAATACACTGGGCTGATCACAAAGTTTTTGGAAAGTTAATGTTTTGGCACAGAACCAACACAAAAATTACTGCACTGACCTGCACAGAGTTTTCAGCTAAATGGATTGCATCTGTTTGGCATCCTTGCATCACGTGACTTTTAGATGTGGTGGGAATGTCATGCGCGTTCTCCTGCTGTTTTAGCTGGTTGGACAACAAAATTACCTGGAAAATTGAAGATAATTGAATGTAAATGAAAAAGTTTTCTTATGCAATGGTGTATGTAAAAACGATGTAAAAAGTTTAACAACTTTTTAGGAATTCCGTAAAGAAATTGTACTAAATACTTTTAAATACACAAAACTTTTGATCTCATACAAATATACTTCTAAACCGAAGGTGAAGGTTTACCACAACTCAAAGCAAAAGCGTTTACTACAAAAACTGAAATGTCGACTATGGCAGCTATAACTTGTGTCATTATTAACATATTTTTCGGCCCAAAGTCAGCACCTGTTTTTCCAAATCTTCTATTGTGCGCTGGTTCATTTCTTGTTTCGCTCTCAGCTCATTGTTCGCCAACTTTTCAACGTGCAACTCAATGTCGAGCCTCTCCGTGTCACTGCGGCTTGCCTATGTCAACATATTACCAAGGGATCAATACGTCAGCTGTCGACTGCACGACTGACGTATGATCGTAAGGTACAATAGCAAAACAATTTAATCCAAACAGTTTACTGTTGTCTTGTGCAGCCTTTGCACGTAAAATGAAATACAACCAGGTAATATAAATGAGATTCTAGTAGATTTGTTTTGCTTTGGGGGATAACAGGTGCAAAACTATTTCTTGTAATCACTTAAACCATGCGAAGAGCACAAAGCAGTTGTCGGATCGTTACAAACGTCTAAATCGGCTTTGGTAGGTAATGGGCAAGACATAAGCCCAAAATGTTGCACACAAGGTACAGCATCATACGTTAAAGAAAGAAAGAACATTTTCTCAGAACCTGCAGTTTTAATTCCGATTCCTTTTGCTTGGAAACAAATCGTTCTGTTGCATCATTTAATTGCTGATTAAGATTTTGCTCCATACTTTCGTGGTAGCTAACCCATTGCTGCAAAACAACAGGAAACATACAAAGTTCAGAATACGCCAAAAATAAATAAATAAAGTAACTTGCCGTAACAAAAATTAGGTAAACGTAAAGTAATAATTTTAATGTGATTTTTAAAGCTCGCAAACAGCAAACCTTGGCATTCTCCAGTTCCAGAAAGAGTTCTTCGCCACGCGATGTCGCCCTCTCCAACTTTTCTTGCATTTTTTCCATTTTCCCGCTCTCTTTCTCGCCTTTATCTCCACTTTCGGCAACAGTGTGGACAACCTCTGCAGCTTTGGATACAACCAGCATCCCCAGTTGATAAGCGAATGAAGAGCTGCTTGGTTCTTTTTCGACATCTAAAGTATATAATTGTTCCAGCCTACTTGGATGGTGTTATGCTTGTTATTCTATAATGACCGGATTGGACATGGCCCAAAAAGCTATTTGAGACAATGAGGACGCTGTGTAACCAAATGTCCTGCAGCGGCAACAAATTGTCGCCGTTTAGCCTGTTAGTATTTAAATACTATGTATGTTTCGGGGGGCACCAAAGTATAGCACATACTTCATGCCGGCATTTTGATCAGTTTGACTTTTGAGCCTAATTATGTGCTTATGGTACAACTTTAACTATTTTGCAAGTGTTAGTACTTTTGCGTCTTAATATAATTTAAACATAAGAGTGATTTTATCAGTACTGTTAGTTAAAGAACACGTTATTTCAAGCGCAAGCCCCTTAGATGTGTTTTGAAGTGATAAGGTACGTTGTGCCGTCGAACCTGCATACACAGACATACTCAGCTTAAAAGCTAACATCAATGAAAAGTACAATCTTGAATGCGTTACCTTTGGCTACTGGCTGTTGTAACGCAGGTTCTCCACTTGCATGCAGATCATTCATTTCAACACCTTGACCATCATCGCCATCTAGGGATATTTCACACCAGTTTTGTGATGATGGCATAGGGTCGCGCTCCGTACCACCATGCTTTCTTGTGGCTTCCTCTGTTAATATTGGTTTTAGTCACTGTTTAATCATACCGAATACCAGGCACCATTCTTTCGCCTTGTTTTTTGTTCTGTGTTATTTGACTCTTATAAGTTTGAGTATAAGAGAGCTTACCTTTGTTTTGCTGAATAAAGCCACCGTCCACTAATTTTGTTTGCTTCGCTACAATTTCAGCAAGAGTGCATTCTTCGTCCTCCATAGGGATTTCACATGTTTCCAGCACTTTCGGTTTTACATCGCTGTCCACACTATCCCTTTCATCAACATTCCAGTCCCATTCTAACGAAGCAAATGCAGAGTTTTAATCTTTGTTTTGTAACACTGTATTGCGCGTACTATTCAAACGTTTTGCTCAACGCAAACTGGTAGAACTAGACTGCTTAGTTGCCATGCGCTAGAGCAACAGTATTAACCCTGACTTATTACCTGCACTTGACCAAAACGTGTCGTCTTCCATATTATTGCTTTGGTGATTGTTATTTTTAGCTAACCAACGGCATTCTTTCGTAATAATCAGTCCTAATAAGATGCTGGCCAATCATAATTCACCAGGCTAAACAGCTGTTTACTCAGGAGACAGTCTGTGCCGTCGGTGGTTTGTGTGCCCATTGTGCTTCAGCTAAGAACTCCAACCGTAAATTTTCAACGATTCTCTTCTCTCGCATTGTTTGCTCTTGTTGCTACGTATAGCTTTACAAAAGCCCGGCCTACAATAGCAAGTATGTCTTTACTAAATACCTTTGGATCTCTCTGTTTGATCTCGAAAGATGCTATTTGCTGAAAAATATTTCTTTGTATCAAAAGTTTTTGTTTTTGTTTGTTAACCATGTTACAACAAACACACGCCAAAAGGCAACATTGGTTCTATTTAACTTCTAACTTTGGTAGTATGTACGGTTGTAGCCTTCAAAAAACAAATTTTAGCAGATTGTGTAACTATTTTTTGGTAAATATTAATTGAAATTGATAAATTTGGTTAAACATCAACAAACCGAAATTCTGTCGGCATTCGGCACAACGTCATAGAGATGTTAACGTCACCGTAAAGCTGCGCGCGGTCAAGCGTGTTACTACGAGAAAAAGAACTGTGTACAAACATCCGTTGATTATTGTTGTGTACCTGATGGTTCAGCTATACCGTTCTGTTTTAACTTTTGTTGTTCGTTGAACGATAATGGATATAATGTGTTAGAAGTATGATATTATCGTATTTTGTAGTTCAAATGAAATTACCTACGATACTCGCCATGCCTCTATTATCTGGTTAGTTTGCTGATGACAAGGATGTTATAATGACCAGAGTGAAACTGGCGCACATTGCGATTGCTCGAAACCTTAAAAACTAAAACAGGGCTACTAACGATAACCATGCTAGCATTAGTTGTGTTTGTGTTTTCGAACAACTGAAATATGTTTCCATAGCGAAATCATCTTAATTTGTACTTGAAGCTTCAAAACGTTTTTAGTTGTTTTGGAAGTTCCCCTTTTTTTCTGGGTGTGCACAGGGCATTTGGCTGTTTTGTACGAACAAAGTTTTTTCTTGCATGAGCACTTGCAATGCCTTTTCTGACAGAAGATCTATAACCGCATTTTGCTAGTTGTAAAACTCTCACTGCATTTAACTGCAGCACCCAAGATTTTGGAACAGATTCTTTATAAGAGTGTACATATATTAGAAAAATGTGAGCCCACCAGGAAACATTTTTTACTCCTGGGTGTGAGTGTGACATGACTTGATAAAAATAAGGCCAGGTGGCTTCACATAAACTGTAAATGATATCTATATTATTGTTTCAGATTTTATAAAAGCCTTGTTTTGTGTGATATCCGTGATGTGCAAAGCCTTGCACACACATAGTTTGTCATGGTTCTTTGCAGAAGAAGACTTGCAAGTGTCCATAGAAAACTGTTTTGCTTGATCTGTGCATGTGGAGCTGTTGTGGTTGTAATCAAGTTTTCCAGCAGTAACAGCTTCGGAACATCATTCTCAAAATCCTTTCAGTTAAGAGAGGATGTAGCTCCTTCTGCAAGAACTTTGCCATTGACTCTGCCACCTGATTCCAAACTTACAAAGAGTAAAAATGGCCTGCCAGTGGAATTACAGCATGCCAAACTGGAGCCCCATGACAGAATGCCACCTGGATATAGTGTTCGTGTGGTGCATGATATTGTGCAGCAGGTATGACACAACTTTTTCAATGATAGTGTTTGTGGATGTAAATTTCTTGAAACAATTTAGTGTTAGCATATCCATAAATTGGGGCTTAAATTACCTCAGTTTTGCTGATGGTTTTCAAAATACTTATCTCAAGTCAAAAATTGGAAAGTTTGTGTTGTGGGATGTATTAAATATATTTTACTCAACTCAACCTTTTTTATCAGTTTTGTATAAAATGTAATAACTGTTAAACTGGATAATCACGAGTAATGTCAGATTTAGACTTTCACATAATTACTTATGAAGTCTTGGATGGAGTTGTTATTGGGTATAGAGGCTTGTTTACAACCCAGCAATGATGATAAAGCACACCAATAATGAGTCATCCTTTAGGTTCCTGTAGTTGTGCTATCCCATTTAAATAATCCTTTGAACTTGATGCAATTTTTTGGTGCCACTTAGTATGTTCCTTTCTTGCCAGAGATGCAAACCAAAATATTCAACCTAACAAATCATGTGTATTTTTTAGGATGGAAGTGTAAAATCAGAAAGAGTCATTTTTCCAAATGTGTACAGAAACGATACATCAGCTATGAAAAAATATATCTCCTACTTGCAAACACATGAAGAGCAACTGCCTATCCAGTCCAAGGCTATTATCATTGTTACAAATTACAGATCAGGTCTGTCAAACAGCTAACTTTTCTAGGTTAACAAAATGAGTATGTTCCTAAAAATGTATGCCATTTTTATGCTGTTGCACTAAAAATTGTAAAACATCTTGAATATTGAGAAAAATGCAAAAAAAGGCAAGAACTAACTGACAACATACAGAAATAACAAGGTGGTTAAACCTACAATGGATGAAACAGCAATCCAAAACCTAGGGCAATAGTTTGTTTTGCACAAGACAGTTTCATATCTTTGGTTTTTCTTAGTATGTGACCAGGTTCAGTACAAAAGTAATTGCAAAAAAGCACATCGATGTTTTTGTTGTTCATAACAAAGTTGCAACAATTTTATTTCTAGGGTCTTCATTCTTCGGAGAGCTGCTAAATCAACATCCAGATGTGTTTTACATGTTTGAGCCCCTAATTGTTGTGTCTCAAATGGATCACTGTAATAGACATGCAGATTTGCAGAAGAAAATCCTTAAGGATCTCTTTCAGTGTAAAATACCAGACTGGTACAAAATATATTCAGGTATGAAAGGGTGTAATTGATCAAAATCTAAGAAATATTACCTTGAGATCAGGTTTTGGCTTTAATATGTATCTAAACCATAAACGTCTTGTCTAAACAATGAACTACAACACACAACTGCCCAATAAAAAGGTTTTTTTATGCATTAAAACTGTTTTGGGGTCTTATTGTCAGATATTTTTGGGGTGGTGTAGGACCTCAATACATTCCAAATAAAAAAGATGTTTTAATAGAATATTATTTTTGCTCACAGGGCTGCCAAGGCCGTCACGTCCTCATATGACCAAAAACATTTTTACCTGTATAAGAAAGAAATTTTGTTTTGCTCCATTTACTAAGGAACTGACAAGTGAAAAACACTGCCCAATGGTCAAAATGAATGCTACAAGGTTGGTTTATAATTTACTAATGAGCATTTCTTGGTTGGATGCCTGTTTATTACTAACACTGGCCATTAGGTTTTAGTATTTTGGAAAAAGGGTGTAGTTTTAACTTTTTTAGTTGGCAGGTTTAGGCAAAAACTGCAAATGTTTTGTTTGGTGAATCACCAAGTGTATTATGCAGCTGAGCTAAACCTTTCGAAAAGATAGATAAGTGTGCCTTCCAGTCACCTAGAGAAAGTGTTTGATCATTTCCGGGTCAAAAGTTTTTTGACCCCTTGCTTATCATAATCCAGCAGATGTGAATCACTGGGATCACCGAAATATTGTCTTGACTCAGAATTGCTGGACAGATAAACTTAATACATTGTGCTCTAGCAGCAAAATAAGACAGCAAACATAGATATCTCACAATATAATAAAACACACAACTTATGTGTTTGCAGATATGATTTCTGGGAACACTGCGGTTTGGTCAACACCAATCTTGCCAGCAATGATTGTAGAAGAAAGAAACTTGTGGCGATTAAAGTGATCAGGTTGTGTGACATTGGTGACTTGGAGGAGATTGTTGATAGCATTTCAACAGATGTAAAGGTGATTTGGCATCTTTAAAAACAAGCAATGTTATATAAGTGGAACAAAAGGTGTTACATGGTTTTGTCACTTTATATTTGTTTAAATCATTCTGNAGATGTAAAGGTGATTTGGCATCTTTAAAAACAAGCAATGTTATATAAGTGGAACAAAAGGTGTTACATGGTTTTGTCACTTTATATTTGTTTAAATCATTCTGCTTTAGGTTATGTTTCTTCGGTGTTATAATTTCCAAAGTGGTTGCCCCAAATTTTACGCCTTGGGTTACTCAAAATGCAGATCTATCCTTGGGTGTTGAATCATATAGTTTTAAATACCATGTTAGGTACACATTGCAGTGTTTGGATTTTTTATAAATGTATTTGTACAAGTTGAATTTTCATACAGTCTGTTTAAAATGTCAAAATGCATTCTTTAAAACCAAAATTTGTATGCTATTATTTTGGAAACATGTCAAAATTGTTCAGGCCGTTTTGCACACTGTTTGGCAGATCAAATGTGAAATTTTTATGTTCTGTTTTCACTACAGGTGGTTCATTTGATCCGCGATCCACGTGGTATTGCCCATTCCCGCCATGTGATCCATCGTCGTATGAATTTAGTGGAGTCAATGAGGTTTACATGCAAACGACAGGCGGGAAACTCCCAACTAGGACTACATATCACCCCCAAGTGGCTAGAAGACCGTTATAAGGTTGGTAGTTGGTGTCATTGCAAACTTTCCTAGTTTATTATTAGAACGGATCACTATGTCAATCTGCTGTTTCTTTAATTCGCAGCAGTTTAACTAAGTCTCCTTGCTGTAACCCAGGGTTGTGGAAACTTGATAACAGGGGAGCTGAATACAATGGCCCGAATTAGACTAGGGACTGCCCCTTCATGTAAAAATAGATGTTTTGTGGTACACCAAAACCGTTTACAGGAGAAAAGTAATGAAATTTTTAAGTAAACGTTGTTCGCGATTCCAAAAGCAGTTGTTAGGTCACAAATAACACACTGGACTGCGGTTGGTTGCGCTGTGCGTGGAAACAAAATGTAATTTTGTGTGTAAAGACGAAAATACGTCAAAGAGGCAATATCCATTCAAAATGCATGTGCTTTGTGCCCTGGAAATGCGTAACGGATCAAGCAATTGTGCGTGCATACAAAACGGTACACGTTTGTTTTCGGTATCAGCCCTGAAGCGTATAATTCGCGACCAACAGTTGCGGTATTCTCACACATAATGCGGCAAAAAAGCCCCTGATTGGCTGTTGTGGTTGGTTCGAGTCAAACCGCAGGCTAAATTTTTCTTGGAAGGCCTGGTGTCAGTGAAGTACGTAATAACGACGCTACATTAACGGACTAAACATTTAACCTACAATATACACTCTGTTGAAAGACGAGCGTCTTAGCCGCTGACCATTGTCGCGACGTTTGCTTGAAAATTTCCACAGGTCAAAATGTAACGAAAAAAGCAGTGGTTGCCAAGCTTTTTTATTTTGCGTCACCCATAGCGGCATATATCGCAGTTCCGAAAAAACAATATAATGTATACTGACATTTTGTGTTTCATTTATGAGGTATAGACGTCAATGAAGACAGTGTATTTTGCGTGATTAATTCACCTGTACTTGGAAGTACAGAACTTAGTAGGAACAAACCAGTAAATTGCTCGCGGCACCTCTAAGCCTTGTAAACGGCACCCTGGTTGGGTAGCACTGGATTAAAGTATGCAACAATATTTTTGCGTTAAAAATGTGCTTTGCTACCCCATTCTATACTTTACGCATATTGTGTAAAAACAAGCCTCAAGTCTGGCATATGAAATGTGATCGCTATGCAGCTGTTGATGCGGCTGCCGTGCCACTGTTTATGCATCCGAAAATTTTCTTGATATTTGTTTCTGCGAAGCTCTGCATTGTTTCGTGCCCTATTCACGTTATTCATGGCTTTTAAAAAGGTTGCTGCTACCCTGGGGATGTTTTCCTGTCATTCTTCCATATGTGTCAATATCTGGCGGTTGGCAATTTACCTGTAGGCGAATGCCGCGGCGTTTAAACTCGGGTTTATTAGTGTAATGCGGTTTCCATTTTGTTCGGAACTTCTACTTTTTGATCTAACATAGAATTCCACGCTGTTGATTGCTTTGTAAAGGCGAAGTTCACATCACGTAACAATTTCAACACTTTACTGTGTTGGTGAAATGTAACGACCCTTGGCTTTCATGTCAAGCGTTTCCGGTATAAAATAACGACAGTTCTGAGTCATCACACACACCAGCAGACTCCTCAAATAGGGCATGTAAAATGATGGCAAAATAACCTCTGGTTGAGCTGTTGCCCCCCTTAAGCGGTTGGTTTTGGGCCGCATAATTGACATGTCTGCTCTAACACCTTTGTTGATCATTCCTGATCAATAATTTTATTGCTCGACTGTTGTTGATTTAGTATTGTCGGATTTCTTGGGGCTGTCAACTGTTTCGTGTAAGAATTTTGTCTGCTAGATGCTAAAATACCATTTCTTCACGCCCAACTTGTTAGTTTACTTTGTTGCATTTTTCGTAGATGTTTAGATACGAGGATGCCGCGCTGCGGCCGTACGAGGTCGCCCAAGAGCTGTATGATTATGTCGGCCTCGACTTTCCTGATGTGGTTCGTGAATGGATTGCGGAGAACACGAATCAACCGCTTCCCGCATTTATGAGGTAATTTTTGATTTAATTGCTGCAACCACCTCAATATCTATAACGTGCTGGAAACGTAGTTTTTAGATTCTTCGCTCGTATGTGATTTGCCCCAGAAAAGTTTACTGCTTTGGCAGAAATATTAAAGCTCAACAATCTATGGTAAAAACAAATCAATATTTTGTATGTTTTTGGCTTAAAAAATAATCATCAATTAAATGTATGTATGACAGTATCGAGCAAATTAATCCCCGGTATAAATATTTTTAGATCAAGTCCGTCATCGGTTGAGGATCTACCCGCAAGTAACCCGGATGAACAACGCAGACTGCACATGAGACCAAACCGCGACCCGTGGGGTAAGTTGCCACCATTAAGCTTTGCGACATAAGACATGTTTACGACATGTCCTTTTCTCCGTCAAAGTAGTAACTTCGAAATAGGCCAAGATTTTATACTGATCACACAACAGGCTTTAACGAGTTTCCAAGCAATATTATGTTATCGTCGCCTTCCGACGAGTCAAGATCTGAGTTATATTCGGTGACAGCTCAGCTGACATTAGAACGGGTGCTAGCTGGGAGGTGGTTAATAATCTAACCCTATATCAGGGGTCGGCAACTCTTGAGCGCAGCGTGCCAGTTAACTGATTATGTCAAACTCTTAATGGCTTCGCGTGCGATGTTAAGTACGTTACTGCCTTATGTTTTCGCGGTAAATCTGTAAAACATGGTTCACACGTGCTCTATATAGATCTTTGTTGCAGTTGCACTGCACTTAGCGTTAAAAATCAAATGACCATGGACATCAAGATTAAGCATTATGTATTGTACAAGTAAAAATAAAGATGTTAAGGAAAAGGGACTTATTATGGTATCAACAATGTCAAGTGGAAAGATATGATGCCGCAGTTCCACAATACGTGAGCTGCCACTGG
>QXVZ01032907.1:0-22296 GCA_008931825.1 Phallusia fumigata
TCTGTCGGGAAATGTTGTTTCTAAGTGTGACGTGTGCCCAGCACTGGAACGCTTGGGATATGTTAAAGTTACCAGCATATTTTGACCGCAAATATGTTCAACACGTCGATGTACACTTACTTTAAAAGTAGCTAAGTCAACGTTGTACACATTTTACCCTAATTTTCAGGAATCTAAATTGGGTGGCTGATTTAGAAAAAAATCGCAAAATCTTTGGACGCTGAGGGAAATCCCTACCACTGGAATCGTGGGAAAAATGTTAAAGACCCTCAATAATTTTAACTGCAAATATATTTAACAATGCCATGTGTGGTTACTTTTAATGTGGTCAGTATAAATTGTACACACTAAAGATTATACCTTACTTTTTCAGGACTCAAAATTTTGTACAGTAGTTGACATACCAAAAACTGGTAGACGTAAAGAGTTTGGAAGCCAATGTAACAGACGTTATGATTGCCATGGTAGTTCGGAGTTAGGGCAAAAATTGTGCTTACTGCTTCGTTACCACACTAGAAGACCGAATGATTGTCCCCGCGTTTAGGGTGAATTTGTACGATCCAAAGTCCAAATGAAATTCGTGACAACCTACCAACGTCCTTTTGTGCGACAAAGGTCATTGCAATACGACACCTTTCGATCGAATGTAAAGCAAAGAAAAATTCAATGTCTCATTTCACGTCATGTGCTGTCGGCTATTTTTGAATTTCCGTGATAAATCGCAAAAAATTATCCCGACGTTATTTAATCTGCACTCAAACGTCGTTCTCGAATTTTGTTCGTCGCTTTCTTTTTACGATTAAAACATTGCTCAGTTTAAATAGTCAGGTGAAATCCCAGCTAAGTGGCCTCGAATCACTTGGACCGGATTAATTCTTCAAACATTACAACCTTTAAAAAACAGTCGCACTTCAGCCAAGTAACGATTACAAATTTTCATTGATAACTACAATTTTTAAAATCCTGTCAATTGGATATAAGGTGGTACCAAACTGGGGTACATTTACCCCAGATGAACTTATATTTGTGTTCCACACATGTCCTGGAACGTTGGTCTGAACTTTTAAATTTCCTTGTCGTTTTAGTATTGACAGACTGACCACTCATCCAGTGTTATTGTGTGAGTTTCACAAGTAGACAATAGTTGTTGGGGTGTGTTTGTTTGAACTTTCGATGGACCTCCCTTTGTACACACGTGTCATGATATCTTCGGCCACTGAGGTTTTTTCAAATTACGTTTTAAAACCACTTTCCGTAAGGGATTAAAACCGCTGTGAATGGGCAAATGGGGGTATGTGAAAAAACACATTTTGGAATTGCCTTCAATTTTGTCTTCAAATTATGGGGGTTGCCTCATTTACCCCCTCTTTACCCTTGTGGGCGACTTCGTAATACAATACATTATTTCATTCATAACTTTGGCGCCAATTTTGAATGCGTAAACTTCAAACGCCTTTTAGCGATTATCGAAACGAAATGCCCATGCTTTTTCACGCGCCGAAAACTCGGTTTTTGTTTTCAGTTAGTTGGATATACAACATATAATTTACAACGCAATGGATACAGACATAAAGGTTTGAATGCAATCTGCACAGCATTGACTGTCATTGAAGGTTCTAACCAAAGCTTTCAGTCGAACGGACGAGAGCCAATCACCGACCACTTAACCGAACAACGCTACATAAAGTATACTCTTCACAATGCTGAATCAGGACTTACCACTTTGAGCTGTTGTATATTTCGGCGTGCAATGATGACAAAGTTTGGGCGTTTTTTGAAAAATTAAACCGAAAACCGCTTGAAGGACGTACATTTTAATGTGTTGTAAAGTATGTAACACAGGCCCAACCAACACTTATAGTGAATCTGAGACTATTTCTCTAATTTAAAACTTCCGCCAACCCAGAATAAGTTCAGAACTGTTGTTTTTTTCGGATCAGCAGGTTTCACATCAGTTTGTGATACTTTTTAGACAAAATGTTCGATTCAATGCCTACAAAACAACTGAACAAAGCGATCCCTAAAAGAGACACACAAAGACACTGAATGTCCACTCAATGGGCAGTCACTAAAAGCTGTAAGTTGTCCAATGGAAGTAATGTTTGTTTTGGAGTAAAATTACTACTGTGTGTTACGTCGTGTTCCAGTGCCCATGCCAGGAGGTGAACAGCAGCACTTAGGCTCCGACCAGGGGCATTAGGTGTCCACGCACGTTTGAGGCAAAAAGCATTGAAGATATAGAACTTACTGTGCATAGGAGGGCGGTTCCGATGTGGTGGCGGCCAGTTGCAGAGGTTGTCTAAACCCACATCATCAGCCTGACTCATTTCCAATTCGGCGCCATGTTTCAAATCATGCAGAGGCACAGTTACTGCTGGCATTACCTACACACAGCATCTAGGAAGCAGATGTCCACTGCCCACATCGGGTCAACGTCCGTCTGAGTTAAAAATGGCGCATATGTTCAAACCACTGCCACCCAAGCTGCAGGGCATCTCAGGTTTCAATGCCTTATTGCTGTAAAACTGAAAATACCAAATCTCGCGCCTTATAAATCACACCAAGTTAACGTAGAGACTAAAAGTGCCGGTTCTACCCTGATTTTGTTGACTACTGCTGCTAAAATCTACTTCCATCTCCAGTACAGCTGCCGCAGACTAAGTTGAAACAGCTATGGGCTTCTCGACCACTGTCCGTGATATCCAATAATAACACGGCAGTCTGGACGGTTGCTTGAAGAGCGGGGAGAGAAAAATCCTGCTGCTGCCTTGACCGCGGCAAGGCTTCGAGCGCCGCTCGCTCTCTCTCCTTCTCTTTTTGAACCTTAGGCTGTCGGACACCCACCGCGCTTAGTGGCCTCGATGTGTACTGTGCCCAACCCGCCGAGGAAAATTAATCCAGCCAGCGTTTAAGCGCACGACCAACATTTAAATTTTGATTATTTTTCGGTATTAAACACATTTAATATTGTCTCCATACCAATCTATGGCACATGGAAGGAACAATTTGCTTGTGTTTTTTTTCGATTTTGCAGGTAGGTATTTTTCCCTGCTGAGCGTTAGCAGTGGCTTAAAAAAGTTCCAGCAGTTGGCTGCAGCGGTGAGAAACCGGTCACGGTCAAAGCGCGTCATTTGAGGTGAGCCAGACGGTGTTGTGTCCACTGTCAAGTCGAATTGCCAGACGGAACGCGTGTGCTAAACGCGCGCGCCCTCCAGGAGCAAAAAAGAAACAAGAAAAGAGGAAAGGGCGCCGCGGTAGCCCAGTAAAGGCTCCATAGCTTACGAGATTGTGTGGACGGTCGACGGGAAAACCGTTTAAACCGGCCAAGGACATTGAGGCCAGTAGCGCTCCGATAAAGTCCGAAATAAACTGCTCGTGCAACCAATCCATTGGTTCCTTGCTGTAAGCAATATCTGAGCTGGATAATCGGAGCCATACACATTCCACTATAGAATGTAAACATTCTCAATCTTTGCCAGTTAATGCTGTAAGCGATCATGGGTCATGAAAAGTAAATCCAGTGAACTTTTACCGTAAGCGACGAATTTCCAGTAAACGGTGACGACAGAAAAACTGGGTCAATGTTGAACTTTGTCGGAAACGGGGTTTGGGCAAACAAGCGGACCTTTGCCCAAAAATGCTTTTAATCGATGAAGTACAAACATCTCTAACATCAAGTAAATTGTGAATGCACAAACCCACGTTGAGACGTGACAATTACAGCTCTATATCATGTGCAAACAGGACATTTATCATCTTCTAATTCTTCTTTATACATAAGTGTGAAAATTTAGGTTTAGAAACGCAGCAGCAACTGCATGAACTCACCTTGGTCTGTCAAAAAAGGCAGAATTCAAAACCCACTACGGTTGTATATCAATAAACGCCAAAAACGTCAAAATTTAGTCTACAATACGAAACAATTCATTCTTTGTCAAACATAAGTAAACGAGAGATAACACAACGCTTGATACGAACGCCAGTTTCATTCCGAATTGAGTCATCGGGAAAGAATGGAGAGCTTGGCCTGGCAAAAGGGCAAACTGGCAACCACAAGTACAAAGCAGCGCAGACGGAGATTGGATTAGAAGCCGCAAGATTCAGAAACACCTTTATGTGACTTGGATCACCAGGTACCGAAAAGCCACAGAGAAGCACGCTGCATATGTTAACTGCTATAGATATGTAGCGGCCGTGTTTGGGATGTCCACGTTCATCGCCTATATAATGCAACCTGGCTATTGTAGTTAAACTACCGCGCTGCTCTCCAAAGTTTTCACACTTTGTGTTGCTGTTTAAAATTGTCCGTTGTAGAAGAATTGAATTTGTTGTAAAAGCGTTAAAGTGTGTGAAGACCCAACAAGTTCGTTTGGTTAGCAAAAAGTAAACGATGAAAACATTGATCTGCTGGATTTTGGCATTCTAAAAAACTAGTAACTCTGGACTTCTAACAACATAGAGTGCTAAACACTATGACAAATCAAGCTTCGAAACAGTTGTTGCGATCTGGGGTCAGCATGCTACCCAGGTTTATGTGGTGGAGGCATTTCAAACCCTGATACCCAGACCCCCAATAACCCCAGGTTTAACCTGGTTGTAAACACTGAACATTGTAAACATCACGGTAATAGTCACGATGTGGACCAATCAGAGTCAGGTCAATGGATTAAACATAATTGTTTCTGACTTATCATAAATACATAGTTACGGTTGTATGCAAAACATGTGGGGTTACAATAAATTACAATAATCCACAGAAACCTGTGACCCAGGTAAGTAAAGAGAGAAAAGGGCAAAACATATTCGCTTCACCCCGAAAGCTGGACAAGCCTACAACTGTGAATACAAAGAACAAACACAATAACCGGCCAGACAAGAATGAAACACGACGTTGATTGCGCTGAATTGGGTCTTGTGTGACTTGTGTGTGATTTAATTCTGGGATCTGCCCCCAATAATTAAAGCTAACTGGAAAATACCCATAAAATATCACTACATGTTAGGACTGAGGGGGGTGGACGTTAAAATACATGTTATTGGAATTAATACATGGTACAACGTGATTCGTCAGATACGACAAAGCATAACATAAACACGACATGCAACATGCAGCAACAGTTTGTCGACTGCCAGGTGATCCGTAATTTATGTACAATGTAAAGAACCACAAACGAATAGTAACCAAACCCTTGAAAGTTGGACACATGTCAACCCGAACAGTATATGATCTGCTTAAAAGCACTAAATTCGTTTCTGTATTTCCAGTTGTGGATCTGGTTTAGAAGGAACTAACACAATTTAACACCTATTTTGGATTTAACACTGGACATTGAAACAAGACTACCATGAAACGTCGATTGTTCCATCAGCTCTACGAAATAAAAGCCCTAATTGGTAATTGTGAACGGGCAACCATTTCACAAAACGTTTATCATTAATTTGTAAGCAACATACTCAATTTATTTTTTTAATTTCCGAATTACCAGCAGTTACCCATAAAGTATTTAGTGCGAGTATGAGCGTGGTTGTAGTTAATTTACGAAACGCAAGTTCCTAAGCTGGGTCTGTTTGGGGGCAGAGAGCAGGTCGCGTCTGAACAGAGACAGAGCCGAGTAATTGGCCGTCATATTATCCTGGCTGCGGTTAAAGGTGAGGTTGTACCTCTTGCCCCTTCCCATAACCCCCAGTGGTCGGTGTCGTCCCTGGTTACTTTGAAAGCGCTTCGCATTATCTCTTTTGAACAAAACACTAAAAAAATTTCCTCACCTTTAACTTTTGGCACAAAAAAAACGCTGCATACGGGTATTCTAACTTATGACGTCAATGCATTCGCGCTTCGCTACAAACACGCTTGTATGCCTTTTCCTCAACAAATAAAAGAATAATTTGCAGCTAAATAATAATATGTGCTAAAGTTTTGGGTTAAAATTTAAAAATTAAATTAAACGTTTTTTGTTTTTTTAATAACCTAACAAATCACAACCAAGCATGAACCTGTGGGAGGCCAACGCCTAAAAGTATGGCACACAACGAAACATAATCAGCTAAAACAAGGTTCAATGAATATCAAAAAACTCTTTACTACAAATGATTTTCTGTGGCAATTCCAATGGAAAAGTGATTTTATCTACACCGCTACTTGCACCTACACCACAAAACAGGAATATTTTTTTGGAATTGAAATTTTTGCCTGGAAATTTCTTACAGTTTCGACAACATGTTTTTAACAGACGACGTTATGACTAAATTTGTTATTTTGCATTTTTTCACAGCAGAATATTGTTTTTTAGCAAATATCATCCACAAAACACCACGTTTGATAATTGGGACATAATTNCTTGTGTGACTTGTGTGTGATTTAATTCTGGGATCTGCCCCCAAGAATTAAAGCTAACTGGAAAATACCCATAAAGTATCACTACATGTTAGGACTGAAAGAGGTTTGTGCTTTAACTTGGAAAAGTGTTTTGAAAGCAATTTTTGCAGACCTGTTGTCCAGATGGTAAAATATTTGTTTTTGATTAAGGGGGGTGGACGTAAAAAACATGTTATTGGAATTAATACATGGTACAACGTGATTCGTCAGATACGAATGACAAAGCATAACATAAACACGACATGCAACATGCAGCAACAGTTTGTCGACTGCCAGGTGATCCGTAATTTATGTACAATGTAAAGAACCACAAACGAATAGTAACCAAACCCTTGAAAGTTGGACACATGTCAACCCGAACAGTATATGATCTGCTTAAAAGCACTAAATTCGTTTCTGTATTTCCAGTTGTGGATCTGGTTTAGAAGGAACTAACACAATTTAACACCTATTTTGGATTTAACACTGGACATTGAAACAAAACTACCAAAGCATAAAGAGTATAAAACGTCGATTGTTCCATCAGCTCTACGAAATAAAAGCCCTAATTGGTAATTGTGAACGGGCAACCATTTCACAAAACGTTTATCATTAATTTGTAAGCAACATACTTAATTTATATTTTTTAATTTCCGAATTACCAGCAGTTATCCATAAAGTATTTAGTGCGAGTATGAGCGAGGTTGTAGTTAATTTACGAAACGCAAGTTCCTAAGCTGGGTCTGTTTGGGGGCAGGGAGCAGGTCGCGTCTGAACTGAGACGGAGCCGAGTAATTGGCCGTCATATTATCCTGGCTGCGGTTAAAGGTGAGGGTGTACCTCTTGCCCCTTCCCATAACCCCCAGTGGTCGGTGTCGTCCCTGGTTACTTTGAAAGCGCTTCGCATTATCTCTTTTGAACGAAACACTAAAAAAATTTCCTCACCTTTAACTTTTGGCACAAAAAACGCTGCATACGGGTATTCTAACTAATGACGGTAATGCATTCGCGCTTCGCTACAAACACGACTATATTCCTTTTCCTCAACAAATAAAAGAATAATTTGCACCTAAATAATAATATGTCCTAAAGTTTTGGGTAAATTAAACGTTTTTTGTTTTTTAATAACCTAACAAATCACAACCAAGCAAGAACCTGTGGACGGCCAAAGCCAAAAGTAAGGCACACAATGAAACAAAGCAGTTTATGATACTTGGTCCAGAGATACTTTTAGTCAAAAAGGACAAAAGATAATAATCATCTAAAACAAGGTTCAATGAATATCAAAAAAATCTTTACTACAAATGATTTCCTGTGGCAATTCCAATGGAAAAGTGATTTTATCTATACAGCTACTTGTACCTACACCACAAAAACAGGATTATTTTTTGGAATTGAAATTTTTGCCTGGAAATTTCTTAACAGGTACGACAACATGTTTTTAACAGACGACGTTATGACTAAATTTGTTATTTTTCATTTTTTCATAGCAGAATATTGTTTTTTAGCAAATATCATCCACAAAAACACCACGTTTGATAATTGGGACATAATTTGTGATTATGGTTTCAAACTGGCGGTCAGCAATACAACGCTTCGTCGGTTGACAAATCGAATAATAATAGTTTGAGACAAATTGTTCCCTTCAATTCAAAGTTAACAGTGTACGATAAGCTTTACGACAGTGGCATGTTTCAATTAAAAAAGCCAGCATTGTTACATGAAACCTCAATATGTCAGGTCATCATCTGTATAAATGGCGATTTTTGCTTGAATTAAAATGCAAAACGCCACACCAAATGAAGCATCGAACAAACAAACCATTGTGATCTGTCACTGTGACAGATCAATGCCAATTGTTGGAAATCAAGTCAAACTTAATCGCGGGACAATAAACCCAATGAGTTCTTGATAATTATGGCTAAATACACTCATTTGCGCCGCATGCCAATGTATTACAGATGTAGCCTTCTGAATAGGCCAGCAAGGGAGTTCGGCCTTAACACGTTGGGCTGCCAAATCCCGCCGCAGTGCAGGTCTGTTAAACAGCTGGTGTGGAAAATCCCTGTCTGCCAGGCTTGCCTGCTGTTTGCTCCTAACTCGCAATGAACGGAACAAAATGGCGTCAGGTGTTTGGGGGCTGCCTGTGGTTCTTACCAGCAGAAATTACACAGACGGCCAAAGCCTTATTGCAAGTTCAGCCAAACCTGATCTTTGCACATACACGTCAAATGTTTGAGTGCAGCGCGTTACGGCAGACTCGCATAGCTACAAGCTCGCGCGGTATGATCGACACATTTCCATAGCAGAGTTATGTAAAAGCTAAATTTGGCTGCGTGCCTACGCAAGTCCAATACAATGGCACTAAAATAAGTCAACTCACCAATACGGAACTGCTGCGGCTTCTCTTGTTTGCGACGAGACATGTCAAAGTCGATGCATTGTTATCTCCCATTACAGCTAGCCTAAGCGCCGCAGTGTACTTGACATTACTGCCCGGACCAGTGGGTCGAATTTAAGCTGACAACATTGTACAGCTCAGCCCTCTCTCTCTTTTCCTCTCTCTCTCTTTCTAGGCTTTTTGTTCTTCTTCGCTGTTGCGATGACCGCGCATCGCCAGGCGCTGCGCCGTTTGTTTATTACTCGCGAATGTCCCCCGACGTGCGTGTGCGTTTCGCGGCCGCGCGCGCCTTTCAATGCTGCTGCGGCGGGGCAAGTTCAAGTACAGGGCTTGCTACGTGATGCAAAACGACACCGGCAGGCCGCAAGCTCCGCAGCGTCGCTTGATGTCGCTACACACTGCGCGGGAAAGGTTCCAAAGCCTGCTGATGTCGAACTAGCAACCTGCTGGCAAACAGCACACTTTGCTTTGGCTCTGAAACTTAAATCAACTTTGTCTTGTAGTTTTATTACAACAAAAGCGCGAGTGTTACGTAACAGAGGGGGCAGACAGGCAACGAGCCAGACGCGCTTGGAAACAAAAGGTTCAGCCTTACCCAGGGTGCTTAAAGTCAATTAACTTCGTTCCGGTTTGCTGCGCAGTTTCCAAAACCTTTCCAGATCACGCATCGGTGCACAAACTAGCTAGCGTCGTTTGTTTTTCAAGAACAAGCAATGCGTAATCGACTTTTTAAGATAATTCCGGCTACAGGTTCAAGGGCATGGGCTTCTGTGTACATTAGGCGACGCTATATCTGTAAATTATTAATTTTCTGGAGGGAAACAGCCACTATAAGTTTATTAGTTCAATGAGGTTCACAATTTTACTCAACAAATCATAAATAAAATAAAAACATCTTGACTATAACTGCATTAATGTAATTGTTCTGACACAAATTCTTTGATACTGCTTGTTACTTTTAAATTTGCATTTTAGAAATTTCCGATTTGGTTATCATCTTTGCGTTTAAAACGAAACTAATTATGTTTGTCAATCTGTTTATATTTACACGTTAGGTCTTGAAATGCCTGATAACATTTTGAAAAATATTTGCATGTTCTTAAAGGCTAATAATTTACCCACCATAACCGATTAGGCGAAAACAAAGAGTAATTTTTGACAAAACAAGCTTTAAACCTCTAATTACAAGAAAAAATAAGATGATACAAAGTGAAATAGCAAAAATGTATTTTTATTGCGTATTTATTTTCTCACGTGCAAATGGAATTTTTAAANCGACTTTTTAAGATAAATTCCGGCTACAGGTTCAAGGGCATGGGCTTTTGTGTACATTAGGCGACGCTATATCTGTAAATTATTAATTTTCTGCAGGGCAACAGCCACTATAGTTTACTAGTCCAATGAGGTTCACAATTTTACTCAACAAATCATAAACAAAATAAAAATAAAAATATCTTGACTATAACTAGATTAATGTAATTGTTCTGACACAAATTTTTTGACACTGCTTGTTACTTTAAAATTTGCATTTTATAAATTTCCGATTTGATTATCATCTTTGCGTTTAAAACGAAACTAATTATGTTTGTCAATCTGTTTATATTTACATGTTAGGTCTTGAAATGGCTGATAACATTTTGAAAAATATTTGCATGTTCTTGAAGGCTAATAATTAACCCACCACAACCGATTAGGCGAAAACAAAGAGTATTTTTTGACAAAACAAGCTTTAAACCCCTAATTACAAGAAAAAATAAGATGATACAAAGNGAAGGGTTCTGCTGTCTAACCACTTTGGTGAACTAATCATTTTGCGATTGAAATAGGCAACATAGTCAACTAGTGGTTCGACCTGATGTAAACATCAATATAATATCCTCAATATATCCTAAACATGTGTTACGTTATTGCCATATTTTACAAAGCCTTTGTAACAATTGAACATGCCCATGCTAATATCTGCCTGTTTTAAGTTTAACTACTACAGTCATATAACCTGATTCGTCATTTTTCAGCGCCCCATTGCTGCAGATACGCATCTCATAACGAACGTTGTCAAGATACTTGTATTCAGGTAAGGCTTCTTGTGTGGAAAATCTGTTGGACTTGCGGTGTTGCCCATCTAGTGTCGTGTTAAGATTCTAATGCGATAAAGGTGGCTGCAACCGGGGGCATACTTGTGAGTCACGTCATTAGTAAGGCGAAAGGCATGTTGCTTCACTGCATACAGACGTAAAGGTGTATGCAACACACTTTGGAACACAAGATACGCACTTGAAGAGTAACTTTATCCAAACAAAACTGCCAGAGAACTTGTATGTAGTGAATATACTGTAATGCAAACATTTCGACAATCGCTGTCGTTATTATCAGTTTCTAGTGATTGGAGATATATATTGTAAACATATTTTACACCCACAAACACAAGGGTTTAACCTGATAGGATTGCATTCACTTGACCTCAAGTTAAGTTTCCAGATTTACAGAGGTTTGTAGACCAATAGGTGTGAAAACTGTTGCTTGTTTTGAATAGCAATCCTAACTCTAGCTTCTTTGGCAAATGCGAACGTTAAACATCAATTACACACCGCTGTGCTTCGAGTATTACCAGCGTGCGTTTCTCATGCATTGTGAACCGTAGCAATGACGCCAAGAACAGTCAAAGCACTTAACACTGTCGATCCACACGCGGCAGTCAGTGACACAGATAGCGTCTCATCGACCGATGCTTGGCCACAACGACTAACAGACCCATGTACTTGTGTAACGAGGCGTCCAAAGACAAGAGTCGCAGCCAGAATTCCTCGCTGCTATCTTGCCACTGTTACCCTGCATGCTTGTCTACAGCGATAATAGTGACATTTGGAAATGGGTTTGCTTCACCGCAAAGCCAATGACGTAATACATGTTGGGGTTATTTGATGGTGTCGAAGTCTTTGCATTTTCGACAGCTATGGTGCGCAATATATTCCACTGCTGGTTATATTACAACTGTGTTCCTCCTGATTAAAAACAGAACTGTCAGAGTGCTTGTAACGCAAACGTTTCGGCAATCGGTGTGTATGTACCAACGATGACAACAACGATTGTTGAAACGTTTTCATTACAATGTATTCACTATGTACAAGCTCTCTCGCATTTATATTTTTAATTGGGCAATTCTTTAAGCTTTGTCTTTTGTCCCTCGATGTTGTTCTTCTTCGACAAACACAAAAATGTTCATTCCTAATATCCTATCATTCCGCGTTAACTAAATGTTCGGTTATAAAAACATTGTGACGAAATGGAGGTTTTGTTCACTTCAAATATCACATAAAAGTTCGTTTACAAACCTTAGATGAGACTCGAAAGGCTGGGTGGAACATTGGAGACTATAGTTTCAAAACACGGAAATTTCCACAAAAATGTGTCTAAATGACTTTTTTGTCGTCAGATATTCAAGACTCAAGACCAAATATTTCTTCAAGAATTGGAAATTCGATTCCCCGTTTCATGTCCTAGGAGCGATCGGCAACTGGTAAGTCGAAATTAAACCGTTTTTTTTTTCAACACTGACCGTTACCAAAAATATCCTTGTCGTCACTACCCCGTTTTTAGCACAAAAATACAATGAAAATTAAACATTTTTTCAAACAAATCCAAGAAAATAAAGTCAGTTTAAACATATTGAAAATATATCTACATGATATCAGTCGTACAGCTTACGCATGTGACCATTTATAGTCAGTATATCGCGGTGATCTACTTTACGTAATTCTACGTGCGGGTTTAAATCTTCTAAAATATCTTGGGTTTCCAGATAACACTATAACTCTATGAATCATTTCGCGTTAAACTTAATCAGTCCACCCTCCCCGGTTATATAAGCCGAAAAGAAAATTTAAACCTTGTAAATCATAAGTTACGTTCGTTTTTCTCACAATGTTACTGTTGACGTAAAAACGGTGTAAAGCGCGGTTATGACGTAGCGCTGTACCTAAATCTACAGTTCGTTGGGAATTGCAAGTATAGTACGTCATTTCGTTTGGTTGTTGTACTCTTCAGGCAGGGCCGGATCGGGCCAAAAGATTCAACTCAATTTTGCAAAATATTGATGTATTTCTTCGTAAAAAGTAGTAGATAGCATTGTTTAACAAGCTGGTAAGAGTATATGTTATGGCTAAGCAATAAAAAGTGAGGTTTCCTTACAAAAAAATCCCTAATTCAAACAAATAAATAAAAATTGAGATTCCAGTTTAGCTTAAACGGGCCCGGTCAAAGTCAACCAAGGGGGGGTGGGTCCCAGGCGCCGTAAAATACCCAGGTCTGGTTTAAGGGGGGGATGGGGGGTCAGAAAATTTGCTTTCCTGAAATAGGGTCTCACGTAAAAAATTGAGAAGTCCAATACCATAGACAACATGGCGAAGTGCAGGAATTCAGCGTATTTCCTTTACCTCATGTTTAAGACGAAATCACAGTCCTGCAGGAATCAGGCGGTAATTAAATACGCGGATAAAAATGGCGTGAATAATTTGCACGATAATCATGACACTAAGTTTGTGGGCGCGTCTGAGCATGGAAAAAACTTCAAGCCAGGACAAACATCACTCAGCTGCTAAATAACAACGAGCATTGAGGAATATTCTCACTTCATATCCGCCTACGTTGATGAAACTCGAATGACTCGCTATTTGCTCAGTCGCCATCGCTGTCCTCAAGTACCCTGCTTATTGCACTCTACTGTCACGTAAGGAAAAATGTCGTTTGAGTCCAGTTTGTCATCGTTAAAGATGAAAACTCGTAAGGCTCGGTACAGAAGCATATCTAGGTCATTCCTTTGGGGTTTTATTCGCATTCCAAAAATTTTATGCGTGCCCATAGCGACGATTTTTAACAAAAACGACATGATCGTTAAGAAGGCTGCAATGGATAACAATGCTAAAATTGCTACGCAAAAAAAAATGTACTTCTCCCCACAAAACCGGCTTAAAAACCCTACATTCAAACCGTATGTAATAAATTCGAATCATTCAAATCATAGATAATTGTATTAGTGGTAGTTTGTCACTGTGTTTTCCTTTACCAAGCAAAATAAACCTAACTCAATTCAACACAAATTTGTTTTTTGTAAAACACAATATAACGTTAAGCATGCACCCCTAAATCAACCAGGAAAAAATGCCCCCCTAAGTGCCCCCAAACCCCCAATCAATCGACGATCCCTACAGAGGACCTCTTGTAGGGAGATATACGTTATTGACTTGACTAGTTACTCGGTAATGCGCCGATACGTGATGACACAATGAAATACTGACAGTGAAGTTTCTTTGATCGGCGCCGAGCGGTCACGCCTGATTTGAGCTGAAAGCACGTGGCTATCTACGTCATTACCTCCGGAACGTGGACGGGCTCCATTTAGGATCGGCCCCAACATTTTTGCCGGCTCCGACCCTGGGTGAAGTATCGTAAAGCGTTATAATTGAAACGCGAACATTGGTTGCACGTCAAAAGGGTTTGCTTGTTGGGATGGCTGTAAAAGTCCTTTGACTGAAGATTTTTCATTTATTTCAAATAAGGATGAAAGATTATCATTTTTCATCTGAACCTGTTCAGTGTTAGTTGTCGTTACGATCTCCCTTGCAAGCCCTGCTGGTAAGGCCAATAAATAAGACCAGTCACACAAAAATACACGATCAAGCGTTACCAGGACAAAAAGTCACATAAATTATTCTGAATAGCGTAACAGCATTACACCTACGTTAGCCGCCGAGGACAAACATAGAAAAATAAATAAAAACAACTATAAACGTGTATGTAGCGCTCATCTACATCCAACATTACTCGGGTTGAGCATGTCCCAAGTGATTAATATTTGGTCCGTAGATTGATATGAGAGGCGTGTAATGTATCTTAAATCTATTTAAACTAGAAAAGCAGTCATTACATATTATTTTCCGATTTGGGCTGATTTTCAGAAAAAAAACACATCATGGATTTTAACTTTGCTTTGCCTGAAAAGATTGTCACACAAGCCGAGTTGTCCAAAGCCACGNCGCGTTACCAGGACAAAAAGTCAAATAAATTATTCTGAATAGCGTAAAAGCATTACACTTACCTTAGCCGCCGAGGACAAACATAGAAAAATAAATAAAAACAACCTTAAACGTGTATTTAGCGCTCATCTACATCCAACATTACTCGGGTTGAGCATGTCCCAAGTGATTAATGTTTGGTCCGTAGATTGTTATGAGAAGCGTGTAATGTATCTTAAATCTATTTAAACTAGAAAAGCGGTCATTACATATTATTTTCCGGTTTCGGTTGATTTTCAGAAAAAAACACATCATGGATTTTAACTTTGCTTTGCCCGAAAAGTTTGTCACACAAGCCGAGTTGTCCAAAGCCACGTGGGGGATCGCAGTTGTTGTATCTGCGTCACGATAAGGCCATTGATGACGGGACAATGGAACGTTCCACAGTTTGCAACAAGCCTTCCAGAATAGCGAGTTTGTCTAAATCCATTGTGACGTAACAGAGATGTTCCGTTCGTCGCCAGAAGTCATTTGTGTTGCCAAATCAGCTTGTTCTGTGGTGGGCAAACCACCGGGGCTCAGTTCAGCGGCAGATTATGGTTTTCTGCCTGTTGTGTTGTCCCAGTGCGGCTGCCGGGATCCCAATACACCGAACACACTGGGTTCATGTTCCCCATGCTTGCTGTAGGCTTAGTGTTTTGACTGCCATCGGAGCGTTGGAAAAGTGACAGCCACCACTGAGGAAGATTAATTATCACTTGTCTCTTCAGTTTTAAAACTTTCAAATTGATTGAAATAAACTAGAATTTAGGAAATTTGGCTTAAAATTTGGCAATATTTAATGACGCCACAAACACTGATTATGATGTCACTTGATCTTCCGACGTCATCAAAGAAGTCGAATAAAGTTTTCGCCATTAAGAATCCTTCACGAAGGATCATTAGGCTAAAAATTTTTTGCACTATTACATAGTGACGAACAATGTTGATGATGTCATCAAGTTAACCTAATCATGACGTCACCCCTCATTTAGTCTATAATACTTCAGGACGGTTTGAGACTGTATTTACGTCATCAAAACACGAAATAACGCCTCATGTTTATATTTACCGTATCAGACCGAAAAACGATGTGAAAATTATATGTTGGTGGTTTAAGTGGACGCGTTTAGTTGATTTGTCTTCTCCTTAACCCGGAATCGGCGAATTAAAGTATTTTAGGAAAATGACAGCGAATTTTTCGACAAACTTAGGTAGTAGGGCATTTTGTTGACCCTACCAGCACATGGACGACCTGATTTACAGCATAGATTTCTTTACCATACTTTTAACTTATGGTTACCCCGACTCCCCTACTATATGACGACAAGGTGCCAAAAAAACGTTTTCACTCAATTTCAATATATATGTTCCCGAAACATTTCAAAAATTAACTTTAACATTTACTGTCACAAATATACCTCGAAGTCTAACCGTTTGATTTTTACTTTGTTATTCGCAGAAAAATCTCTGGGCTTGTTTGGATCAACCCAATGGTGAGTGATTGCTGTTTGTGCAATTTTTGGCCAAACGACCTATATTTGAGCATAAATCTGTTGGGACTTTAATTCAGGAAAGTTTAGTGCTAAGAAAACACAAGACGCATACCTGTAAAATAGCTTGTTAAAAAAACTAAACAAATCGTTTAGAGGTAATTTCTTGCCGTTATGCACTGATGATGACAACAGCGATTGTTGAAACGTTTGCATTAGTCAAGTCAAGTCAAGTTTATTTGCATTGTCATTTCATCAATTCGTCATCGTTAAAAGGTTTCATAAAACAGCAAGGACACCAAAAAAACCATTGGTTATCGAGTCAAGTGTCCTGCATTACAATGTATTCATTACATACAAGCTCCCTGGCAGTTACGTGTTTAAAAGTCCTGTTGTTTAGCAAAACGCTTTGATGTAAAATAGTAACGTAAATGTTGTGTTGTCACAAATAAACCGCTGTTGTAAGTTCTCCCGAAACACATTTGACCTTTCCGTAAAAAACACTCTGCTTATTAAATCGTTCCCATCGGAAATTAAGTTTGATTGACATGTTTTCTTATTGTTTCACCAACAACTGGTAAATTGCGGTTTATGCTGTGGTTAATACGATGCCAATTTGTACGTGGGAATTCTACGTTATTGTACTTTGTGTTCGCAAACACAGGATAACGAAACAAAATTACGTTCTTTCACTGCTGGCTTACCGATTTGTAACATCTTTTCATAAGCACGCTTAAATATGAAATTTTTTAAAGAAGGTTTTGTGAACCATGACGTAACGCTTCTTAAGCAACTGTAACGACTTAAGCGGGTTTTCTTGCGAGTTTTGTTAAGCGAACCGTAACATTTGTTACTTTTACGTTTTAAACGTTCAAATTGTCGTTTCGGAAGAAATTACAAAGTGTTTTGGAGTCAGATTTTGCTTCTAAATTTAACTTAAGTAGCTTTGTTCATATTTAAAAATTGATTTTGTCGCGGTTGACTGCGCGAAGCTAGTTTAAGGCGACCAAGCTTTAAATGGCCGACAACATTGACCGACATTTTATTACAGATTTTACCACTTCATAACAAAACCCAATTTTACTCCAGTAACTGTCACGAATACGTCAGCATATTAGCGCTGTATTATCCCGTTTAAAGCGATTTCATTTGGTCCTCATTCGGTTATGTCAAAGAAATGATTTTGTTTCTTGGATATGAACGGCGGTTTTGTGTTGGTTGCAAATTATCTCCCTGTATCAAAAATATCTGATGTTAAAACTCGGGACAATGTGAAAATGTGTCGTTTGATGTTTTGCTTAAGCTACTCCAAATCGTTTGCTTGTTGCGTTTTTGTTTTCTGAGGGGTAAAAAACTGCAGCGGAATGGGTTTTGCTTGTCCACAATAAACTGACTTTCTTGTGTTTGCGCCGGAAACCCATGCTTCATCCAATAAGTTTGGTTCTGTAAAAGATCTCAACTCTAATCCACCCGTTGTAGTTTAATTGCGGTGGTTTCTTACTACGAAATTAAATGACCTGAAAGAGACATACGTTGTATATGTACTTTGTCACAGTTATGACACACGAGCCATTATTTCAGGCGATCCCACATGTTCAGTATTGACTCGCACCCGCCATCTGTCAAAATATACTTCAGTGTTGAACATTAAACTTCCGTATTGACTGACCATGTCCTTTGGGTCGTTAGCGGTTGACCTTACGACTTCTGATTCTCGTTTCAAATTAAACAGTTTTGTTACAAAATAAAAGTTTCTTGTTTGTTTCTATTTGTCGTTTTTTAAGGCCTTTTTCCGGCATTTTTTTGTTAAAATGGACGTAATGTTTTGCAGTTTAAATTGTACTTCGTCGACTTCCAGTAACCCCAACTTAAGATTTTCTTTGCTAGCTGTCATAGTATCGATGCTCTATTGTTGCGCAGTTTTCTTTGGAATTTCGCCAGGAATTTGTTAAGGAAAACGGGCAGAAATGTCACAGGGTTATGCGTAATGATAGGCTGTCGTCTCCTGGTATGACTTAACGTGCCCCTTGGAACAATAACCCCTAATCCTGGGACTTTGGGGATAATTGCAGGGGTGATTCCTGATTATAGTCCCACCCCCGGGGGAAACGTATAATTTTGGGCCTGTGAGCTATTATATTAGCCAAAGCTGGGGGATATTCCACAATTCAGTCTAATAGCGTCACGTATTACGTCATATCGCGAATGCATTTATGCGTATCGCCGCCAAAACAATATGTCGATTCAGTATGTGTTGATAACGCTTATTTAAGTGTGTCAAAATCGTCGCCTCCTCGCAAATATGACGTGCGAATGATGAACGCTCGTCAATTACCTCAAAACTGCCCTTAATACCGCCATTAATTTGCTGTCAACGGACGAATAGAGATGAATGCAGGCGAACCGAGAATCCCAGTTGATAATTTGTTTGTTGTTTTGGCACGCCCCGTTCGGCCCCGCGTCCCTAATGTAACTATACGCTTCCAGTGGGGCCTGAAGTTTGGGGTTTCCGCGGGCCCCAGTCCGTCGCCCCTGGGGCGTGGAGAGACCCCGGGGACCAAAACATCGAGATTGACGATTATTTGCAACGTCTTGTCCCGTCACGCCGTGAAATCTCTATCTATTGTGCTGTGCACGTTTGCTGCTGCCCCGTCTGGCGCTATCACTGTGACAAATTTTGTGTTTCTCTGAGCAACAAACCTAAGCAGCATTACATACCATTATCACATGGGCTAACAAATTGATTTGACTTTCACACCATCGTCTACACGAAGCTTTCTTTAGTATTTTGTGTCACAAACCAAGTATATAATGCATCAACAAATCAGTCGAGAGCCGAACGTGTTGATCCGGTCAAAACCGTTGCTCGTCTTTGAACTTTGCAAATGAAGCGAACGAAATCCGCTGATTCTGGTTAGCGCTATTGAAACGCAGCGTGCTTTGTCGAAGTTTTTCCACTGAACACCGTGAGACTCAAACAATAGGATTAAACGAATCACGTTTTCACCAGCAAACCACGAGGTATTTTAAAGTGCAGGAAGTTGGTGAACGAGATTCAGAGTCAACAAGGTGAATGATTCGGTTTCGTTCCGTCGAAATTGAAAATAAAAACATGAGTCCGAATTTCTGAATCGAATTGTCGTCGTTTTCACGTCCATTCGATATTTAAAAGACAAACTGAAATCGTGTACATTTGGATCGGAGAACAGAGGAGTGACTTTTGTATTGTTTTTTAACAAACTTTATGTCGAACTAAAAATTTTGTTAGCGATATGAATTTGACGTCATAATTTTGTGAGGTCATCTTTTGTTTTTTTACATCATTTATTGCGACCTCATCTGGAGTCACCATAACACCTTGTTCCCCTAAATTTTAAAACTTGTACAAAAGCTAAGTACTGTGTTAACCTTTACTGACGACTTCTTGATGTGATGCAAATTGCTACCAGGTAATTTTATCGGAAAGTAATGCTCATCTGACAGTTACACATTTGTTGCCTTCAACGCCTATCCAGGATGTCTTCCACACTGTATAAACTTAAGCGTCCGATGCGGGGCGCAACTAAGTATTTTTCGGTAACAAAGCAAGATTAGAAAAATTAGCCCGCGGTGAGGTTTGAACCCCCGACCATAGCCTTTCTTTTTGTTCTCGATGAGTTAGACAACACTACAGAGCGTTGCGCTTGTAATTAATTCAATTATCATAACAAATGACCACCTGCTTAACATTGCAACTATTTTTATTAAATCCAACCCGCTTGTCTTTCGAGCGTCGCTGACCAGCTGTCAAAATGTCTAACACACCAGGACGATTGCCCAATAACTGAGGAAGCATTTACNAACGAGATTCGGAGACAACAAGGTGAATGATTCGGTTTCGTTCCGTCGAAATAAAAACGTGAGTCCGAATTTCTGAATCGAATTGTCGTCGTTTGCACGTCCATTCGACACTTAACTTTTGTGTTGGTTTTCAGCAAACTTTTTGTCGAACTAAACATTTTGTTAACGATATGAATTTGACGCCATAATTCTGTGAGGTCTTTTTTTGTTTTGTTACGTCATGTAATGCGACGTCATCTGCAGTCACTATAACACCTTGTTGCCCTAAATTTTAAAACTTGCACAAAAGCTAAGCACTGTGTTAACCTTTACTGACGACTTCTTGGCGTGATGCAAATTGCTACCAGGTAATTTTATCGAAAAGTAATGTTCATCTGACAGTTCGACATGTGTTACCTTCAACTTATCCAGGTCGTCTTCCACACTGTATAAACTTAAGCGTCCGATGCGGGGCGCAACTAAGTATTTTTCGGTAACAAAGCAAGATTAGAAAAATTATCCCGCGGTGAGGTTTGAACCCCTGACCATAGCCTTTCTTTTTGTTCTCGATGAGTTAGACAACACTACAGAGCGTTGCGCTTGTAATTAATGCAATTATCATAACAAATGACCACCTGCTTAACATTGCAACTATTTTTATTAAGTCCAACCCGCTTGTCTTTCGAGCGTCGCTGACCAGCTGTCAAAATGTCTAACACACCAGGACGATTGCCCAATAACTGAGGAAGCATTTACAAAAAGCTCATGGTTGACTGATGCGGTCATCTGAAAATGTAACCGGAGCCGACAAAAATGCGCCTTAGTTAACATTGGCTCAGTCTAACTATCGGAATGTTGTATTGTGTTGACACTTTGAGTTTTTGACAGTTGACACCAAAAACACGATTCATCAGGATTTGGCAGAACTTGTTCTTTACCAGTTAAGGGGGGGAGGGGGTCATGTTCGCCAGATCAGCTTGTTCGCTTGGCCAATGTACTCGCGTTACAGGTGTGACATTGCTTTTTTCAAATCCAATAATCTTCGGAGTACAAGTTTAAGTTGGATATTGTCAAAATTAGCGCCATCAGTGCTGATCGTTTTGGCTCCGAGTAACACATGTGAGTACAGGTTTTTAGGCTATTTCGTGTAGCAGCGATTTAATCAAGTCTTCGAAGTCGATACTTTTGTGCAAATTACATAGATCTCATTACATTGAAATCACAAGAGAGTTTGTCACATCTTGACCTCGAAAAACTAAATAACGCCCAGAAATAGTTTCATTCAACTAAGCCAAACACGAAATACTTAACAACGCTGCTATTCATCACAGTTTGATTTAAACCCAAGTCTTGTTTGGCGCGACTTAGGGTTCAAAGGTCAACTAGTATCGTCCATTAAAAGTTTAGTGGCGGCTCTTTGCATTCCTGCGTCTACGTTGTTGAACGATTTTCAACTTCTGCCATTCCGAAAGTTCAACCTGATTATAGCACAGATTTTAAATCCTAATTTTGTAAATCCTTTTTTTGTTTGAATGAATCCACTTTGGAAAAATGAAAATGAAGCGCAAACTGGTAAAAACGCCAGGCAAATTTAAACTATATGTTTTTTGACCTTGATCTTGACCTTGATGCTAACGATGACCTTCATGGATTTGTGGAAGGTGCAAACAACCCTGAGGTTAAGGCGAGTCAATCACGAGTGAAAAAGCGGTTTTCCATGTAATCGATTTAAGAGATAACAACAAACAAGTTCTCACGAGGCGAAAATCAGAGGTCACAAAACGCGGGCAATTATCAAGTTGTTTATCAACCAACAACATTTTCAGGCACGCACAGTTTTTTCACATTGCTAAAGATGACGCATACAGCATATTTTGTTGAAATTAACGCGAGCCATTAATTTGAGTTTGAATATATTTTAGGCAAGCAAAGTTATATTCTATATTACAAATGCTTAATGAATTTTGGTAATGTCTAAAGAACAGCTGAAATAATACTAGAAACCGGGACAGCCACATAGTATAGTTTTACTCCTAGACAATGTAAACCCATGCTGTTGATTATCGCGTAAATGTACTCGTCTCAAAATATGAGTGACCAATCTTTAAACCCAGGAAGCAACCCATAATGTTGGTTAAAAAATTATTGGCAAACTTCCCTCCTTTGGCCCAAACTGTC
>QXVZ01032909.1:0-21372 GCA_008931825.1 Phallusia fumigata
GCGAAGTTTGCGAGTTGATAACATCTGCACGATGGAAACTGCAAAATGTAGTTGGAACGAGACGATGGAACGAGTTGACACGGCTGTGGCGCCCACTTGTGACCGGTGTAAACACTGCATTGTGTCCGCGTGACGTTACTCTAAAGGAATAAAAAGTAGTTCACAAAACTACCCACGGAATTCACAGTCACATCTAAAATAGTCACACACTTTCATTTAACAAACTTTTGTTAGGGTTGCATTATCAAAAGCTAATTGACTAATGCATTAAGAATTAATTACCTAAACCCTTTATGTTGTGAAATAATCATTATATTCCAACTCATTATGCTGAAAAGAAATTCCAAATATAGATTGTCGTAGTGACGCGGCACACTGAGTTGACTTGCAAAATACCAAATCGATCATTTTCCGATTCTGTGATCGATCGCCTAATTGTCAGTTACCATGGTTCTCGGATTAATTGTCGCAACATTACGTCGTCACACCTACCTTGAGTCGGTTGCTAGGTAACCGCACACCGCCCTGGCTCCTGGATTGGTCGGCATAGACGAGGTTTATCGGTTTCTGCAGACGGACCGGGTTGAAACCCCGTATGTGTGCGGAAATCACCTGTCGACGTAAAAACACGTTGGGTTTCAAAATTGCGAATTTGAAAGTTTTTTCTCCTTCTAATTACCGCATGTTTTGCATTGTTCAAAAGTTGCTGCAGAACTGTTTTAGTACAACGTGGAAAGTAGAATAAAGTCTTCCTTGCACTGTGTTTAAATCCTTAAGTCATATTTACAATGAACCACCACGTATACAACATAAAAACGTCATAAAACATAGAAACATAAACTAAACGTGACATAAAATAAAACTAAGCATTTCTGTTGCCCCTCATTTGTAACTTCAAAATACTGGCCACGCACACAACTTTACATTAAAACAAACTGTCTCGGTATTGTGGGTTTATGTGCATTTGTAATTGCTGGACAAGCGAAAAACCAAGGTCGTTATTTGCCAGGCATGTGCAGTGACTGCTCAAGCACCTTTGCCATTCCTCACCGCTGGTTTTGCCGGTTTAAACAGATGAACCGATGGGTTTGTTAATTAAATCATTTCCACATGTTGGAGAAGTGACGTCATACTTACCAGATTGGTTTTGTCGGGCGACGGAAAGAGGGCGTCATTGTTGAAAACAATGAACACGACGCGCACTGGTTGCTTGGTTACCGATAGCGCCTCGTCCAATAGCAAGCCGGGAATCGTCACGCGCACGGCTGGCACCGCGGAAGTGACGTTCGACGGCCGATACGTCACGTTGCTGTAGCGACCGTTTGTTTTCGGACTGGGATCGTTGACCTAAAGTTACGCAGCAAAAAGTTTTTAAAAATACAAGATGCGAGGCACGGGCTTGGAAACACATGACATGGACTTGAAAAATGGCTTAATTAAAAACATAACTGCCAGAGAACTTTTATGTAGTGAATACATTTTGTTGTAAACGTTTCAACAATTGTGCTATGAATCGACTCCACGTCACAAAGGACAGAAAGTTTGTCGTTCCAATATTGATTGAGGTAATAACAAGTCTTTATTCTTAAAACGTAACTGCCAGGTGGCTTGTATATTGTGAACACATCGCAATGCAAACGTTCCAACGTGTACTGCACTAACAATGACAACAGCGATTGTTGAAACGTTCGCAACACAGTTCACTATGTACAAGTTCTCTGGCAGTTATGTTTTTGAAAAACAGTTTTAGAGTTTCACGAAAGCCACTGATTTTTTTCGTTCTCTCGCCACTTCCTTCATGGGCTCTTATGTGTTTGTATTCAACCAACTTTTCTTGCGTTGACGTCATCATTATTTACGTCATACTCACCTGAATTACAGTGGTTGATGACGAAACAGTGACGTTGGTGATGTTTGAGGGGAATTTCAGATTGTCAGTGAAGTTTTGAATGCTGACGACCACATTTCCAGGCTGTTGTATCATTCCGCTGCTATGAGATATATAAAGTTGATTAGTTAATAACCCGGTCTACGCCGGATTCGAACCTGAGACCTACTTGTTTCCAAGGTTGTTGATGATGTTACTCGTGATGTTGAGCACAGATTCCAGAGTATTGACCTAAAGTAATTAACCAAAATATCCAATTACAGGGAAAGTTCTGGGGTAGAAATGTCTAAACTTTTAATAGCCATCATGGGTCCCAACGTTCAATGCACTAATTATTAAAGCGCTCAAAATTTGAGAGAACAGTCTCAAATGCAGCCAGAATCAGTCGGTACATGTATAAGGAACATGTATTTCGCCAAATATTGACAAGAACTAACGGTGTGTAATTAAACTAATAACAATTTGAGTGGAAAATTAATAGTACCAAAGTAGTCTGACTTCACAGTGCTTTGAATCAGGGCCTTGGCATTTCTAGCGCCACTGCAAAGGCATTCTCCTTTAACATTCTCACGTATAAAGTGCAATATTGAATCAGACTTTTTAAACAAACTGCATGCAGCAAGGTTTGGCTAAGTTTGCGCTGGAAAGCTTCCAGGGTTTTTTTCTGCATGTAATTGTTTAAAACGTATGTTGTTACTCACACTGACGTTGGAGGTGGAAGCACTTAAACTTGCCAAATCGTCGACAGCTTGTTGGGGGCTGGTGGCGTTTTGAGCCGTCAACGTTTGGAGGTGTTGAATCATTTCGTCTTCATCGCTATCATTGCACTGATAAAAACAAAATTTTGTTTAAACAGTGGAAATTTCGATGTTATATCTCGCAGTAAGCAAAAAATATGGAAAGTTATAGTGTAAAAATAACTGTTTAATCTGTACATAAAGCGCAAACGTCAAACAAAAAAAACAAATTTTGCAAGCGATATATGTCATCTACTTTTCTCTTGGTGATCCAAACTTGCCAAAAAACACAATTCCCTACAAACACACCGGGCAATATTATAGATATCCTCATCTCACCTGGGACGTTGTCGTTAAAATTGGAAGATCAAAATTGGATGCATTTACGGCTTGTATTGGTGTAGCGTCAGTTGTTGGAGTCGGTGTTGTTGCAGCATCTGGTACAGCTCCTGAGCCATCAGTTGTTGTGTTTGTTAGTGTGGCTGTTGTGGTTGTTGACGTTGTTGTTGTATTTGTATTTGCGGTTGTTGGCGCTATTGCTGTGCCTGTAACTGATGTTGTTGTTGATGTTGAGTTTGTTGTTGTAGAAACTGTAAATAGCGATGTTGATGTTGTATTCGCTGCAGCTGGTGGTATTTGTGTCGTTGTAGCTGAGGTTGAAGCTGATAAAGTTGGGGATGAAATTGCTGCCAAAACTGCCAAGATAAAAAGCATTCAAACAATTTATCACCAACACAAGTTACAATTACAAAATTCAAGTACAATTTAAGAATCCTTTTGCATAAGAAATCGAGACTCGACAGTGATAAGGTTGAAAAAATATATGCGCATGAATATAACTGTAAGAATTTGCAAATCTTTTTGCCCTAAAACGTTAATCAGTACTTTGCAAAGGCGCATGTTTTCATTGGCATATTACCTTCGCGCAGATGTACCTTCAATATAACACTACGGGTTTCAAGACTTTATTGAAAACACATAAACCTAAGTACAAAAACTTACCTGCATTTGGCCCCACAATGATTCCAAACATCAAAAAACGCACAACATACAACCTCAACTTCATTTTATAAATCTGTTTATAGCTTCAGTGCTAACAGGATGCATCCGCGCTTGGTGATATAGAGAGAGAGGCTGAGGTTTGTAAAAGTGATAGACGACTTCCGTCAGCATAATACGAAATGTCGGTGCGCTGAAGTCGCGACTTTTTCCGAATTATAAATTTCAATAACAAATGAAACCGCTACTGTCTCGGATTTAGGAAACTATCCAACGCAAAACATTAAAGCGCGGCTTACTGATGGCAAACAAGTTTTGAAACATTTTAACGGCTGACAACACAAAGCTCGCTCGTGAACCCGGTTTGGGGGCGGATCAAGGTTAAACGCGCTGCAGCTACATCGTAAGAAATGTCACCTATTCAAAACGGGCTTTTAACCCGTGCAATTTGCTATGAACTAAGTCAACTATAACGACAGGTGGTAAATGGCCACACGGTTAAACCAATAGGTTCTTCCGCGTTAACTTCTTTCTCACGGGATTTTTATGTAAAAGGAAGTAATGTACTGTAATTTTGGTGAACCCTGGGCGATTGGTGACATATTTTTATGAATTTGTTTATCGCTGTAGCGATTGACTTTCAACGCCTTCAACGGTTTCCAAGTTCCACAATTTTATCACAGGGGTAACATTAATTGCTTTGTTTTCTTGACGCAAAAAACACTTTATTAACTAACTTCCTCTAAAACGCAATGCAGATTGTAATTTAACAGATTGTGAGCAAATGAAAAGTCAAGCAATAAGTCAGTTAAACATATTTGGCTGCGAGTAAACGTTAGTTACTTTTGCGGCTTAAGTTTCACGCAGCCATTTCCCACCGCTCAACAGCCCTTCCTCCATTTCTGTTTCTTTATCAAGAGGAGGCGGCGAGTGGCGGCGCCGCAAGTTTGCCTGCAACCCGAGTTTAATCAATTCCGGTCAGATAATCGCTTGTGTTTCTAACGTGGAAAGCAGCAAGGGTCTTGTTCGCGGCAAACTTTATTCAATAGAATGATGCAGAACTAAGTCTGTACAAAGGTCAAAGTAAGCCAACTTACAAGTCCCTGTCTTGTGTTTCTTTCAGTAACTTCTCAGTAAAATGTTGCACTCTCGTTTGAAGAGGTTGATTGCAAGTTTATTGACCAGGATTGAGACTTCACAAAACTCAGACGGTTTGTGCATGGTTAACGTTTTGTGTTGGTTAACTTACCCCTTTTCCTACAATACGTAAGCCGATTGTGGACAAAATGAAACGTTTGATGCAGTTTTGAGTTGAGGCTTTTATTTGAACAATTAGCTTTGTGTAACAGCAAATCCATCTTGAAAAGAAGGGTTTATATATTGTTTTGCAGGCAGGCAGGCAACATGCCGAATTGTCCGTTTCCTTCGGGTCTTCTGTTCTGCATTTCAGGGCATGCATAATATTAAGTATTTTCAATTTCTAAACCTTTTTTCATATTCACTGAAACAACAAAACATACAACCGAAATGCTCAAAACGTATTAAAAGCGACAAACGGTTAAACTTTTGCTTCGTTTGCAGGCTTAAAGGCAATACAAAAAAATGTAATGGCAATTATTGATTGCCTGATGTGACATCATCACTGGTGACGTCATCCGTGTTTTTCCTCGTCATCATGAACCATAGAGCTGAGTTCGTGATTGTCGCGATGTTTGGAGCTTGGACTTCTGTGGATCCGATTCATCCAGCATTTGTTCGGTGGAGCGAACAGCAGCCTACAGAGGATTGGGGGAAATCAGGTTTGTTGGACTTATACAACATTTTAGAGGTCATAGCCAGGTCAGGGTTTTGGTCCCTAAAAGGGCTTTTTATGGTTGCAGTCAAATAAATAGCAAGTAAATTGAAGTTTTTTTAGAAACTTAGTTTTCGGCTACGGTGCATGGAAGTTTTTAGCTGCGCAAACCCCCTTTTTCCGTGATATATGGTTATTTCGGTTGTAAAAACGAATGTCGAAGGGCCTACTTAAAGTACCTATACCGTTTCGGTAATGCTTACGTTTAAAACGATGTAACACCCGGAAATATTTTACTGGAAATCAAAAACTACAGAGCTGTAAACAAAACTGCGTTTCTAAAACATTACAACAGGTACTGTCTTATAACAAAACTTACATGTAGTAAATTCCGGCAAATGCTCCCCCACTGAGGTCAGCTACCCAGAATAACCAGTGACGTTTCCACGCAGCACCCCCAACTATCACAGCTGGTCCGAAAGCACGGGACGGACTGATTCCAATTGTTCCAACCCACTTCCTGTGACGTAATAATCATTATAAATCGGTATTCTTCAAGGTTAATGACCTCACAAAGTTCAGGTTATTACGAAACAGCTGAAGTTGTTGCCTTTATTTAAAAAATAATAGCCTTTAAAGGTATGTAGAAAAATCTTAGCGTTTGTGATTTAGAGGATAAAATGTTTCCAGTGATGCGAAAACGACTTTTTTGAAGAAAATTTGAAGTATGGGTTCAAATGTTATGCGTCAGTTATATTGACGATGGTAAAGGCATTTAAGGCAATATAGTTTTAATTTCTAATTGCTTCTTTACCTCAAAACCAATCTTTACAACGTAATGTGCAAACGGTTCCACCAACTTACACAGATAGAATTCCTTGAAACACGGCTAAACCAACAGCGAGCAATCCGGTTTGCTGATCATATGTAGGGTCAACACAAGTAGCTAGCGCGCAAAATATCAACAACGCGACACAAATGAACTCATTGAGAAAAACGGCCCATGTGCTGACGCCGTCGGGGATGGCTATGATTCCCGGGTTTTCCCCTAGAATAATCTGGAAACAAATTCTTAAAGATTAGAAAATCAGTAATAGGGTACATACGATATAGTGCAAAAATACTAATTAGACAAATATTAAAGGGTTCGAAGAATTTAAGGAATTAAAGTATCTACTGTAGCTTTAGGAAAATACTAGAGTTTGTCAAAACCACATTTTTTATCTGTGTTAACATAGTGTTTGTGTGCACTAAGCAATTGTGTTTGTTTTTATTTAAACTTTTTTTGGCTTACTTTTGCAGTTGCAGCCGCCACGATTGAGCCGAGACATTGAAACAAGACGTAAGGAACAAACATGATCGGTTTGAGAACTCCGGCAACCAAAAACCCGATAGAGATGGCTGGATTGAAATGCGCGCCACTAGAAAACAATAAATCGGTAAATATCCGATCCGCTAGACGGCGCAGTGGAGCGAGACATCGTGATTCATCCCTCATGTAATCAGTTGCAAATTAATGAGACTCTGAAATTTATGTATTAAGCAGGATTTAAACACGCGCCCACCTGATCTTCCAGAAGACAGCAATCATCATCCAAACAGAGATGCCAGTCTGAAAAGCGGGCATGAACACTGTGAGAAGGTAATCTTCATCTTTCCCGCAATCTCCTGTTTTTCTTGCATCGTTCGTTATTCTGTGAAATCATGGATAAAAATCTAATAATAGATATTCGTTCTCAGGTGGTTGCGAACGCTTTTCACGGCAAAACTTGTAACTAAAAATACTAATTGGGAAACTCTCCTGAAAAACATGGGTTAGGAAGTAAATAATGGTTGTTCGTTCTCAATTGAATAACAAACAGCCAACGAGTTATTCTCGTATTACACCTTGACATAGTTTGCAACTAAATATCATAGGAAAAAATGCTGTGAACAATAAATGGGTTGCTGACGTTTTTTTTTCATACATCAGCAAAATAGCATTTAAATAAAATATATTTTGAGAAACACTGATGTGGTAACACGTGAAAAACTTTTGATCGTAATTACGTTGTGTTTTTATCAGTTTTAGCTTCCGGTCCGTTCCCGTAAGGCTTCATCGCCATGCTCCCCCAGAACGTCACCATGAATTGTGACGTAAATTCCGTCAACAATGGAACGACGTAAGTTCGATAAATACGTTTGTGAGGCGACATAACCGAATAAGTCTATTTAAACTCTGGAAATGAAAATGAGAAATAAAAATAAGATGATTCGATTGTTTTTAAAACATCATTGTAGCCAAAGAACAATAAAAAATCGTACAAAGCTTGCGAAGTATTGCGACACAAACTGTTTTTCGAAAACCGATTGTTTGGTAATAGGTGGGTCATTGTCAGAACAATGGAATTTCGATCTTCGATAACAAGTGCATCGTGCACCGGGTTTAAAGAGTTAAACGATTTTAATCCCGAAGAATTGAATCTGTTCCAACATTCTCGTTTAGTGGGCGTCACTAAATCCCACTGACATAAACATATCAACAGGGTTTTGTTGTTGGGCGAAGGTACATGGTGGTACAACCACCACAAGTACACAAGCAAAATATGTTGGTCTTGAAAGTTTTTTAAATACTCGAACTGGTTTGAACTATGGTTTGTGGTGGTCAGTGCACCACTAGTACTTCGCGACGGTACAAGTTGTAGGTTTTCCAACTTAAACAGCTTAAATCCACTTGGGAACGACCTATGTTACATTTTGGAACATTTTGTTCTAAACGTTTTAGCATTTTTTGGCGAAAACGTGCGTTTCGACTTCAGCTAAAACATCTGTTGTTAATTGATGAAAATAGTTGGTTTTTGATATTAGCCTTCGTTAAGAGCGGTTAGTGTCAAAGTCCTATAAACTGTGTTTTGTGGAAACGCTATAGATGGTTACACCAACTTTTCTTATGCTCTGTTGCGTTTCGATAAAGTCCACCACATGGCAAAAGAAAAATAAAGAGAACGTACAAAGGTGGCTTTAAAAAAAAAAATGAAATCTTTCCCGGACCAAAACTCTTCTACAAACAATGCCGGTATCGACCACACAATCACATTGTCATCGCTGTGTAACCAAACCGCTGACGTACAAGCTTCGGTCTGTGTTGATATCAGGTTTTCATTGTAACAACAATATTCGCAAGCCCTTTAGGCCAACTCGTTGTACTTAAGTGACCGCTGCCCGCTGGTCATCATGTATTCTGCCTAGAGCCGTTAGTTTTCAAGTACTTTCAAGCACTTTGGCCTTTAGGTGAGTGCCACGAATCGCTGCAAACACTAAAACTTCGTTTGCAAGCCTAAATGTTTCTTCACAACTAATATTTTTAGTCAGAGTGTTTGGAAAGTGACGTCAAACATCTGTGATGTCAGCACGTTTTTGCTGCAGCAGTATACTACGTTTTTAAAATTGCTGTCATGAAAAATTAAAGTCTGAAAATATCGTAAAACATTTCCTACGGCTGATGGTCACACAACTCTATTAACATTGTAACAAAACTTTGCAGCACTATGTTAGAAACAAATTGCAACAGAAAAACTTGCTGACTCTGCAGATTTTTTGCCCGATCCAGCGACATCGTTCTACATGTGAGATAGCGCTTATCACGTCACAATCGCTGCAGATAATCATGACAATTCGAAACCTTTTTCTTCGGCGAAAGGTGCTCATTGAAGCGAGACACTTACACTTATATCCACATTGTCACGTAATAAACCGGTTTGTGACTACAGATTTGCAGGTAAACGACCGCAATGAGATTGAAATCTGCAGTAAGGAGAAAATAATTTGCAAACACTTTAGAATTTTGCATTTCTTGTATTGTGAACAACTGACAGCTGGGAAATAAACTAGATAATTAGGAACACCGCGTATTTGTTGTCTCCACAAACACTGACCTTCTAATAAAATTACGAGTTGTTTTCTGGCTATTTATGACGCAACAATCCCTTTTGTAGCAACCGTTTTTTTTCGACAAAACAATTCTGCTTTGTCATTGTTAGAAACCATTCGTCCCAGAAGTGATTCATTTGGTATGTAAAAAAAAGGACGCGTAGTTCAACAGTTTATTTTTACACCACACGGTTGCGTCACATACTAAGTTTGACCCCTATTTGACTTAAACAGAATGTTTTTAACGCCAGGTTTTTGATTGTGACGAAACAATAGAAACGCGAAATGTCTTCTTTTATTTGAATCGCGACAGAAGGTCGTGCTCAGCTCGATTGTGATGTCACAGATTTGTATTATTTGCCAACAAAAAATGGCGAGTGTTATAAACTTTAGTTTGTCCATCTTCGCAACACTAGAAGAATTTGGTCCGTCTTTGTGAACTGGAAGCGGGTTCATCAACCAGCTTCATTTCTTTTGGTTTGTGTGAATCGCGTAAAACGCTTTCGGGCGGGTAATTCTGAGTCATTTCAAAAATTTAACAGCCACAGTTACACTGTTTAAAATGCTGGTCATTTGGGGCCACTCACCTTTGTTGACGCCTGTGAACTGACTGTTGTGTAAAGGCGAAGCTGTTGTCTGTTATTTAGACGCTTTGTCGCCCACTCGTGACATGATTTATATGGGTAAACAGTCACATGTGGGCGTGCCTGAGTAGGATTCATTTTTTAGCACTCTAAGATGTACGTGTATTTTTGCAAGCGTTGTAGTTAACTACGCTAATCGAATACTCAAAACAAACAGTGAATTCAACAACNTATGCCACACACACAAAAATTTTTTGCGGCTTTTAACTTCCATAACTTCTGTAATGTAACTTCCATCGCCCACAGTTGCCTGGTGTAGGATTTTCAAAAAATCTAGTAGGACTTTGACTGTGCACTTCCACAGTTAAACAGGAAAGAAAATAAATTTATCAGCGTATAGCACAAGTCAAATGAATAACAGTTTGCAGGCAACAATCAACCGTGCTTCCTGAAGGAAGGGCTTGTTCTCTGTGCTTTTGTCGGCCTCTGCCTCGACATTGTTATACCACAGTAATTCGGCAGCACTACAACTGAGGGTCAGTTTTTTAGACAGCTTAATTTTGATATCATAGACTTTCACTGGGCTTACAGCGGAGGGCTAGTTTGACGTAATGGAAAATCTAAACTGGGGGAAACGTTAATGGAACCAGTCGGGGGGTGCTTACAATCTAACCACGCGTGTTAGGGAAAGGGAGTGGAGTTTAACAGGAAAACAAACTGATTTTAATCCGCAGCCTGTGGTATGTTCAAGATTTATTCACTTACCGGCATATTTTCCTCTCCAGGTTAACCAGCAGAAGAGTGCAACTGTCAAATGATGATACCAATGCAAGAAGATTAATCGCTGCTTCCTTAGAATGATGAACACTGTGTCGACTGAAACAACAGAACAATATGTGAGTAACGAGCGCATCCTTGTTGGTTAGATAATAAACAGGCAATTGTGGCGATTTAACCTTGGCTTAAATCAGCGGTCGACAACTAGGGGATTAGCAAGGTCTTAGATGACCCTACTAATTTTTCACAAAAAAATGTAATGGGTTTAAAAACACTTATTCACGCATGCGCACAGATGAAGTTGGGCATGGTGAATTTTAACTTTGTCCCCAATCATTAGGTTTAATTTCTCACCCCTGGTTTGCGGGGTTCAAATATGGTTTGAAACTTTTCCATGTTAAATATCAACTAATGCGTTTCCACCAAAGTAGGAAATAGGGAGTGCAAAAGCAATGTATATTTCTGCAAATTGTCTTCCATGCGCAGCGATTTATCTGTTTATTGTTGGGTATATCGCTTTGTTTCTGATATTTGAGAAAACACTCAGCTACACAAAGTACAACCTAACTCACCATATTCAACGAACTTGCTGTACAAAAACAACAAAGCCCAGAACTGAGAAATCGGCGCATCAAAATAGGCATTGTCACATAACAATGCCCTGATTCCACCGTCATTGTACAACTTTATTCCAAATTTCCAAACTCGAACAGTTCCCATTATGCTGAAGATCGATAGGAAAGTTGACCACAAAATCAGGGGTAACCTTAGGTCAAATCTGTGGCAGAAAGGGGGAAATTATTGGTCAAGTGTAAATGTTAAAGACACTAAAATACGTAATAATGGAATGTTGGATTACATTAGGGCAGAAAACACAAAGGTCATAACAGGTTAAATCAATTCACAACAACAAAAACTGTTTCATAATATGCAATTAAATGTCCAGAATTAATTAAATAAATCTGTTAGTTTTAAAACATTTTACAATATTTTTTGCGTTGCTTAAATTTTTATTTGTTACTATTTGTTGTGCGAAAAAACTTGGTGTTGTCAGTTTGGCGAAATGCTTTTTTTCTCAAATTTTATATTTAGGCTGACAAGATTTTAGTTTAATGTGCTAAATCAGTTCCCAAACAAAAACTTTTACAAACTATAATGTCGACACTGGAAAAGAAACAGAATTTTTTCAATCACCTTTTTCTCGGTTCCATCAACTTTCTTCCACCGAAAACAACAACCACGTAAACGAGTGACAAAACCACCGCAAAATCCCATTTTGACGTCAGCTTCTGCAAAACGTGGTTCCCCTCCCGAAACCATTTCTCGAAAGCGTATTCGGCGTCATATCCTGTGACGTAACACTCGTAATTCACAGGAAGAACATCGGTGCGTACGGGAAGTTAGAGCTAATTATAGATTTGCGACAGATGTCCATGTCGGAAAAGTGGGAACAAATGTTTAGCAAAGTAAGGTAACATACCAAATAGCATTTTAATTTGGTGACATGCCGAATAGTATCAAGGGCGACTCCATTTCCAGAAATAATCAGTTATCCTTTAAAGCGGTTTGCCTTTAGGCCACCGGCAGAAATATTGTTTGTAAAAACTGCCAATAAAACACCATTGGAAATATTGATTTCCCAAACTCTACAAGCAAATAAGTCAAAAAACGTTGGCGCTACAATTTGTGGTTACCACCTGATAAGCATTTTTTTCATGTATATATTTAAACGATTTCGTATTTTTTTCCAAAAAGTAAATCGGTGGCCGGGCTTTTGACTTTTTGCAGACCTGGCGTTAATAGTAATTCATTTGCTTGAAATCATGTATAAGGAAGCAGTTATATATTAAACAGCGTCCTTATGCTCCTTCAGAATCACCCACTGCTGATGGTGTAAAGCGCGCGGCGTCTTGTTTACATAGCTAATACCAATCAATATTGACACAGGAAATGTAGAAGACGCCTCCCACATGACCTTAGTGGCGTCACAATCCCGTGTGCCGAATTATAGAACGATACCGATTATGTTGTGATTGTGATACAACAAGAAACATTCGCTCACCTGAATCCATTTCGATTTCCATTGTCGTTGTGCAAGCTTTACTCAATCGATTTTTAAACGTTGGTGAAAAGTCTGTAAAACAGAGAACAGCGTACCTGAGTGAAACTGTTGGTCGCCACGATAGATCTACCACGCTTAAAGCGGGTTTATCAACCATCTTTGCTCGATAGACCGTTGTGGTTTGATTTTATATATCACCAACTCATTATTTAAATCACACTTATTTAAGCTGTCACCTGACCAGTTTTTAAACACTTTATAACAGTTCACTGAGCAAAGCGGGTTTCCGAACCAGCTTTGCGCGTTGGATCGTAGTTGTGTTAGTTTTCTCATTCTCTGCGCCAACATTTCAACCATACTCACACTTATTTATGCTGTCACCTGCCTGTTACACACTTTTAAACGCGTTTGTAACAGGTTACTGCGCAAAGCGGTTTTAGAAACCCGCTTGACATATGCAGAGTCCCTGCATGCAGCAAGCACTGGCCTCATATTCCAAACAACGCAATCGGTTCAACATGAATCCGTTTTTACTGCACAGGAACTGGAATTGCCTCTGCTTTATACACACAGCGACGGCCTACACAACCTGCTGTCATATACCTCCCATCAATCCGCGTTTATTTTCGAACATCCGCCCGCTCTACGTTGTTGCTACTACGCAAGTCACGCAGCGCAAAAAGTAGAATCCGCGTCTTGCCCGACCTTAAAGAATTCATTCAGCAACAAATAGCGTGACGTAGATAAACGTTGGTGAGTCAGCAACAACACCAAGCTGATCTATGTCGTATTGTGACGTCACTATAGCGCTTGTTACTGAATTAACGTTTAAGAACGAACGTGCGCAAGCGTGATACGTCACAGTTACAATCTATTGCGTGGCCAAAGATGGTTCGCAAGCAAGTATGTTCAGCCATGCATGAACTATTCCATCCAGAACAATAAATTGTTGGTAGAAAACGATTCAATACAAAAATTGTCACAAATTTCACGGGTGACTGCTCAAAGCTTGCTGGCAAACCCGTTTTAGGCAATACAAACGCGCGCAAACCGCTGCAGACCGAACGACGCGAAATCACCAACACAGCGTGCTAACACTTTGCACTTCGCCTTTGCAGTAAAGGACAAAATTGTTTACCTTAATGAGGAACAAGTTTTTAGAGGAAGGACAAATTTCGCGCTGTTTTTGATTCTTTCACCTTTTTACCCACAACAGACGGGTTCGAGAACTTTCCTCATGGGGACATCACAATACCCGTTTGACTCACCCTCCGCGTATTATCCTGTTCTATTTGCATTGTGACGCCACAATATCTAACAATGGTTTGGTGGTGTTAGCATTGTCAACACCGCGACCGCACAAAATCTTAATAAAGATTTTCGAGATCATTTTTAGATTTTGCGCTTTTTTGCTCTCATAACCTTTTCTGGATGTTTAAGTAAGTTTCGACGAAATCAGAGCATCTTGCAAATACACACTACAGCAACCAATAAAGGTTTTGAATCACTTAATGAGGTTATTTGTCAAAACCAAAGGCAAATCTCACAGTAGGGTTGCCTAAATGTTGTTTGGCAAAATCTAACATCCCTCTAAATCTACTCAGTCAATAAAATTATTGTGAAAACAATGGCAAACTTAATCATTTTCCAGATTTTACCAAACCCAAATTGACTATTTTGCAGAGGTGCCTGATGCAAATACTAAATTCGGTATTTTTCTCTACCAGTGTCAATTGAAGTGAAAGAAAAAACAAGTTAATGACGGTGAAACAATTGGGCCGAGTTGCCAAATCTTGCATAACAATTGATATCTTTTCCTACTTTTGTGTTGCCGCCTACAGTAAGATTTAACCTTGGCGTTTTTCACCCAAAGTCAATCCCAGCTTTACCTGCGACAGGTTTGAAGGTTTTTCTGTTCAGCAATTTGTTTTCTAACTTATTTTGCCGGTCGGACGCTTCCAATAAAACCCTGCAACGCTCGGTTAAGCGTAAAAAAAACTTCGACCCCGGAGTACGACGCTGAACTTTTGTGTATAATATTTCGTAGTAAGATCATGAACTGAGTGGTTTCTGGGTGGGTTTATTCCTGCTCGTATACGTGGAACCCCCGTTCGTGTTATGACACATTATAATTCCAACCGATACGAAATCTAATACTCATTACTACGCTTAGTGCTTGTGAACCAACTTTTCTTGTAAGTAAACATGAAAACCTTACACACTAAGTTGTTTGATAGTCTCGGTATAAAGATATCTCACATTCTCGACGTTGCGACGACTTGTATTACACGCAATTGACAACTTGTATCTATTAACTAAAACCTTTTTTTGCATCACAATTGTACAGCACAGTTGATATGATGGACACTTTGACTCTGCCACCAAACATTGGCAATAACTTCACTTTACGACCGACACACGACATAAAACGACCACCAGCGCATGTGACACTCGCACTAACCTTTCTCCCAGTGACCCGCCCACTTTTTATCGGCGTTCAAACGTTCGAATGCCGGAGAAAAAGGCTTTTCCTGCTTCGCAAACAATTGGCGTCTCTATTCAACACGCTATCACGTGACATTAACGCGAAAGCGCCAACGGAAATCTCGAATTCCACTTTATTTGTCGAAAAAAGAGAAAAACAACTGAGGTCGTTTCACGAAATTTTAAATGAGTAATTTAGATTAATTTCAGTAAATTTAAACCTAATTAAGCGTAAATTAAAAAGTTTATAATGACAAACTTAAAACATATAAATTTCCTTGTATGTTTATGGACAACGCTCGACCTCTCAAGTCCAAGTCGAAGCAGTTAACTCTATTTGGCATTTGTAGACAATTCACGGTTTAAAAAAGTGTCAATAACGAAGATACAAGCCAGAACTTGTGTGTAAAACAGTTTCTGTAATGATGACAAAGCGTTTGTCGCAACGTAGAAAATGGGCTGGTTTGTATTTTCTTATTGACACTATTTAAAGACCATTCAACACCGTGAAATTTGTTTGTCGTTAGCAGTTAATTAACTTTCAGAAGCAACTCATCGTGAACTAGGATTTCTATCACATTCCGCACAAATCAGCTCTCACAGCGCTGCTGCGAACAAATAAAAACATACCACACGTTAATCGTTCAGCGTCGGTTGAAACGTAACAATCGATACAATAGTGAGCAAACACAAGAATCCGTTTCGCTCGGTTGCTTTTCATAAACATCACGTGACGTGACACGCCCACGCTTTGAAATCTCAGACTCTGTCGCTTAATTGAAACCTTTGTCACCAATAACTTTTCTGTAAGTGTCAAGATGTTAATCCAAAAATCTGGATCTTACCAAAAAAAATCGCGTTTCGAAACTAAATATCACAATTAACGATTTAAAAAAGCCTCAATTCGAAGGTACATTCCAGTACTTGTGTGTAAAATATTTGCTAAGTTTCCTGATGATGACAACAGGGTTTGTCGAAACGTAGACACTCTTTTAATGGCTTCTATCTTTTATTGAGAATTTCTTTCCTCAAATCAAAAATCGTAAATCGTTATTCAAGCTTTGCACGATTTGCCATTGCATCTGTTGATTGAGGTCAATCAAATTACGTGGCCCAAATTGTTGTGTTCCATCAGTTATCAGAAGCCATCGATCACCCTATAATTAACTGCATGTGACCTTCCCATTGTTTCGTGCATGCTTCGCGATTTAGGCTTCACCGAATTAGAATGATATTTTAAGTATCTATTATGGATTCATGCAAAGGTATTCCATTTATAGAACACCCGCCCGCGACTTTTATTGCCACGGTCGGCACGTGAGATGATTATTCATGGTTCGCCAAGTTATTTACGAGTTCGTATTTCAATGCATTTTTTCGTCAAGTTGGGCGATCTCTTTGCTTTAAAGCAGTACGGGCTTCATAACATAGTAATCACAAGGGGTATTCATTCCTGCTGTGTTAAGTCATAACACATTACCCAAATGCTGTTCCACAACACAGACAAGCGTAAAACCGACGAACCCTTTATTCACCTCGAAATTCACAAAACTCCGAAAACGAAAAACCGGCATTTTTGCTAATGTGCCTTCAAACTTTACAGCCGCAAAACAAGCGCGGAACGGTTACGTCACCAAGTTGTGACGTCATCACACTTTTTGGTGCCTGACGTCATCGATGACGATTAATTTCTGCGGCCGCATACTTTTGCTGTCGATGTCAACTTGTGCAATGACTTTGAGGAATTCCAAACCTGGAAAAAGGAAAAGTAACGGAAATGAATTTGAAAGATTGAATTCGGTTTCTTGTTACTGTTATTTGTATCAATTGCAAATCGTCTCAAGCGGAATAAGGGTTGTCTTGCTTCCTACGATCCATTACTTCATTGATAATCTTTAATCGTCCAACTGCAACGAACCATCTTTTCGCGATGCTAATTGTGACGTCAATACGACTATCTTTATTGTCAAGCTGAAATTTGATCCCACCAAACCGATAAAAAAGAGCTCAATCGAAATTTCCATTGTGACGTCATACCTTCTATAATTCTCCCGAATACGACCGCGATGCCGTCGAAGCTGCTCGCGTCACCGAACGTGATGTAGAATTGCGACGACTTTCGACTATCGGTGTTGTTCTTCAGTCCGACCATGCCCAGTGTGCCTGGCACCAGATGACGTAACTTCAAATTTTCGTCCTCGAAATTTTCAAGGATCGCGCTGCGCCCTCCAGTGCCGTTGTTGAACACAACATCGCCACCCTGTGGTGATAAAATATGTCTGTTTAGTTCAAGCTGTTTTTGCATTAAATTTTAAGCGGTTATGTTTACACATTCAAACCACACATCTCGAAACAGGAACAAATTTCTTACAATCAACATATGTCCTGGGAATATAGTGTGTATCTTTGTGCCTCTGTACCCGAAACCGACCTCGTGTGTCGAAAGTTTCACGAAATTCTCTACCGTTAGAGGGCAGGCTTTCCCATACAGGCCGAGCACTAGGTTTCCCGATGTTTCGTTGTTGATGTTGACGTTGAAGGTGACCTGAAAGAAAATGTGTTTGGACAGGATATCTCAGTTATCACGAAACCGATTTTGTTGGATGCTAAGAAGCCTAAATTGTTTTGAAATTTATTGCTTTTGCTTTTTCTTGCGTTTGATTCAATGTTTTGCAGCTCTCTATGAACAGCAACATCGGAAAAAGTATTTATTGTTTCTTTAACTTAAATTTGAAACACATATAACCGCAAAACTGATTATGCACGGATACTGACCTAAAGAGCAGATAAAATCAGTATTCGCATACGTTTGCAATCAAAAATATCGTATCTATCTGCAATTGGATTAATGCCTTCTTCAAACAAATTAGCGTTTTTCCGTAGAAATAACTTCACCTTATCCGTCACAGTCGGGTGTCTGTGCCTGTGCTGATGTTGTTTATCCATCGTATCCTTCGCCAGGAACAAGGCAGCCAACAAAATCACCGCACTGATCGATGACGTCACCAGAATGTAATGACGTCGACACCACGGCCGAAGGTGCGTCACCCAGAATTGATTGACAGCCGGTGGGACCTTCTTTGCCTTTTTCTCTTTCACTCTCTCTTGTCGCCTCTCTCGTTTTTGCTCCTTCAGTTTTGCGGCTTTTGCATTTTTTTGTTTCTTCTCGTTTTTTGGTGACCACTTGGTTTTGGTGGGCGGCAATTTATCCTGAGCCGCAGGAGCCCGCTCTGCCAAACTTTCCTGCTTTGTTTCCTTGTTTTCTGACTGTTTTCGCTCTCTGACTACGTCCGGAGCAGCAGGGGTTGGTTTAACTTCTTTCTTCTCCGTTGCTTTTGTCTTTTCAGGGACTTTTTTCTGTTCCTTTACTTCTTTTATTTTCTTTGCGGGTTTCTTTTCCTTAACGTCATTCTTTTTGGCCATTTTAAAAGTTCGGTTAAATACGTTTCGCAATTGCAGAAACCGGAACCTGCTTTACAAAGTCGCAATGTTACTAATCAAAAGATAATATATTACGCCATTACAGGCCTGGATTAGAACGTTTGTTCACGCTTCTCAAAATGGACATTGCAAACGTTGGTCATTTTCTTTGCAATGCAATACTGCAACCAACTAACAAATACGTGGAGCTGGTTTATACTTTTGAGGTCGACGCCTCTTGTAGCTGAATTCGGGAAAAACAGCAACAGGTGCAGTTATTCTATCGTTATTTCAGGTGCTGAGTTAGCGCTTACTATCTGATTAACGCAAGAATGCTCAACTAATTCTACGATGCGAACCAACAACAACTACAACTAATTTCCACGTAAAACTTTGCAACGACACGCAATATTGTCACGTGTTAGCGTTCAGCCAATCAGAAGCTCCCACCGCTGCACCTGTTGTTGATTTAACTTCGTGACGAAACAAGTTGTTTTAAATCCTCCACTTGTCACATGCGTGCGGCCAGCCATGCGTGTCATTCATAGCGGATCTCCATTCTGACGCAATAACATCTTTGTGTAGGTTTCTGTTAACGCATAAACATATTAAAAAAATTTTTGCAAACGCAAATATTTAGGCCCTTTTGCTTTAGCAAAATCGACAGTAAATGCACAGCTTGTTATTCATATGGTAACACGTACAACATGGTTTAGTTTTTTAAACAACAAACCTATAAATTTCGCTGCGATCTGGTGATGAGAAGTAAATTAAGCTGTTTTAAAAGCGCAAGTGGTATTTCAAACTAGTTGTTCGACACAAAGAATAACAACAACAGAACATGATTTTTCTATTTGCAGATCCACAAGGAGGCAGTAGAGGTCGTGAGTGGTAAAATAAAGTCGTGCTCAAGCCACAGACGAGACAGAAAACCAATAACCTGGTCAGTCCGTGTCTAACATCCTTGTCATAACACGTTGGTCTAGTTTTACTCCGGTTTTCTATATTATAAGCTGGACAGGAAACGTTATTACCCCACGCACAACCGATACGAAACAGCTGTTTACGGCTTGAAGCCTTTTATGGTAACGTTTGTATTCGATTAGCCTCCACTTTTACCACAAATTCAATAAGAATCTGAGTTTTATTGTATAGCAGCTGTGGCCAGTTTGTCATCACAGAGGACCGACGAGCACTTTTTAACAATACACGTTCGACTGATCGGTAATAAGTCATATTTTCAACATGAAATAATCGACCTGCAAAAATTACCCGGTGCGGCTGTTTTGTTTTAAGTTCTATCGCAGAAGGCAGCAAAGTATATACGTAAGCAACCGTTTGATCGACGTGTTGGCCACACCCGTTACTAGGAATATTGGTTAAAATCAAACTTAACCGAATACTTCATGGTGCAAATAAGTTTTACTAAAGATGCTAATGGGCGAATAGTTCATGGAAACAAGAATGTAAAACAAGTATGGTTAAAACACAGCAAAACTACATATAATTTAAAATCATTACAACAACAATAAAACCACAACAAAATTGTAAATATTTTAAAATTATTCATGTCTTTTCAATGGAGTTTTTTAAAGAATTGTTCTTTATCAATGCACAATTAGTATTTTATGATTCACGTTTCGGCGTTTTAGTCGCGTGATTTTATATGAAGAGTTTGGAGCGGACGTTTGCAAGCCATGACTCAATCGTGTCACTCATAAATCGTTTCCTTTGCACCGCGGCAGCGAGCGATTCGCTGTTGTGTCACAATAGAAAGAACAATAGTGCGCTGTGCTCGCCCAGACGCGACGCTTTTGCGCGAGTTATTTCGGTTTGGATTTTTCGAAAAATTGGACGGTTAATTTTTTTGCATTTATATTAAGTTTTTTAGGTACGCAATCTAAGGTTTTAAACAGTCATAAAAAGAAGATTTAAGCCAGACTTGTATGTAAAACATTTCTGGTGACGATAAAAGAGTTGTTTGAAACATAGAAAACATACAAGTACTTGCCTCTTTCTTCTGGTTGAGTTTAGAATCAAATGAAGAAACAACTAAGTTCAATTTTAAATATTGTTTATTCAAACCTTTTTTTTAAACTGTAAAATGCTAAGTATGTATGAGTAAGAACTAAGATCATCACAGAATTTGCATAAAGTACTAGATATTTGAATGTGTTTTGGATAACATGTAAATGTCAAAGTTGTATTAGAATCTGATGTTAAAGTAAAGAGCCAACCTAACAAGCCCATATAAACCACACTTCGTTCTGTAAAACTGTTTGGTCGTTACACAACAATGTTTGTGAAGTAACGTTCATCGTTTGTTTACTTTGAGGTTATTTTTAATATCTCTATGTTGGTGGAAATGATTTATTACACGTGTTGAGAATCTACTGGGGAAGTTTACGATCATTTTAACTATAAAGTTAGTCAAAAATACGCAATATATAGTTCGTTGTGCTGCGGATATGTGGAGGACATTACATTGTTTTTCAAATCCGTTATACTAACGTTTCCTGCCAAAAGGACTTTAAAACTCAGGTGCCATATCAAATGAAGTTTTCACGGTCAAATAAAGTCGTAAAAGGAAATTGGGGTTTCAAAAACTTGCTTGGATAAAATGCTATATCGCCACCCAGTTTTACAGTACTAAAGATCTTAAGGAATATATAACATGACGCGTTATGATAAAGTCGTAAAAAATCATTTAAATCAACAAA
>QXVZ01032916.1:0-11988 GCA_008931825.1 Phallusia fumigata
TTTTAGTTGCTTATGCTTTTGTGTTCAACCAACTTTGAAACGTTAAAACATGTTAACACGTGTGTATTTAATTACGCTGAGACAAATACTTCTATAAATATATGAAGGAAATTCGGTCAACCGTGGCTTGCTTGCCCATGCAGTTATTTGCCCTGTACGTTTTTTCTTTTGTTTCTTCAGTAAAACAAATAAAAGTGCTTGAATCAATATTTTTCGTAACCGAGATAGTACGTGGTGCGAAGACTTGGCAAAACGTTTTCATGACCTCCTTAATAACAGCACAAAAAAGTGTAGGCTATATTGGTAGGTTGGCATTTTTGACCCGACCTTTGGTTTGACGTGTGGTACCAAAACGTAGGTCGTAGTCTTAATGACACTGCTTAAGACGGTGGCCAGCAAGGATGTTAGTACAGTGCGATACGTATTGAGTTGTTCGTACACCTACTTGGTTGCTAAGGGCGTACTGTACCACCGTATACCTATAACGTTTCGATGATTTCTGCTACACGTTCCGTGCAGTTTCAAGGTACTGTGCCGTGCAGCCACCCTCAGTCAAAGATAGCGGGAGATACGGTACGTATTAGGTTGTCCGTACCACCGTACCGTACCTTTTGATGATTTTTGCTGCGTACCGTAGCGTACTGGCATCCGTAATGGGCAGTCAAAGACGGGCTACAAGCCTCACGCAGTCGCGGTTAAATTAATCATTGTGGCAATAGTCGCGACACACGAGACAGATAGGCATATAACTTCTCGCAGTGGAATGTAGATTGATTTAGCAATAATGACTTCACAAGTAGTTGTTTAGTTTGGTTAAACGTAGTACACCATAATTTCAAATTAATCGGTAAGCTACTTCTTCACACTGACTGGAGCAAAGTTTTTAACTGTTAAAAAATAAGGACAACAAAATCATCTCTGATCTATATCCAGCTGTTAGGCGATTTCAATCTCTCTTAATCATCTTGTCCTTTGCCTTTCAAACAATCGGTCATGATGACGATTAAGTGTAAATATTAACTTTTAAAAGCATATTTCGGAGACCCGAAAACGCAAATTCAAGTAATGCAGGTTTTACTTCAAGGGTAAAGTGTTTTTTTAATGAAGGCTGAAAACTCGGTAATATGCGCCTATGGTCCGAAATGTTTACTACCTTTATTTCCAGCTGGAAGAAATGACTTTTACCCTCCTGGTGGTGCCTTTTCCCTAGGGGTTGGTCATAAGATTTGTCTTTTATAATAGATTGTTTGTTTTTTACCAACAGTTTTAGAAACGCGTGCTGGAAAATATACGCAGAAAAAAAACAAGGAACCGGGCCATCATTACCTGCTCATTCTCGGGATTGTACCTCGGGATTGAAGCGCCGAATAAATCCTCCTGGAAAAACCGGCGTCGCGTTCGACCACTGCTTTCCGAAAAAATTGCGCTCGTTAAAAAAATCACAAGTTGCTACAACTAAGAAATATTTGACGCTCTTTTTGAATTTTTGACTCCCTTGGCAAATTCTCACGTTTTTTCTCCATATCATTAGGTTCCTGTGGCACTAGATGATATTCCAAAATCAATACTCCTTTTGGGCTTTTTAAATTTCTTTGCATGCCTTCAGGTTTAAGATCGCCACACAAACCCTCATGCGACCTACAGAGACGGTGTGTCCATCCATATTCGTCTATGTATCAGAAAATATTCGAAAAAAAATAGTATCTTCTAAAGTTCAAGTGAAAAATTTAATTCTTTTTTTGCACATCCATTCGTTTATGGAATGATCTTCCACAAGAAATTCGATCAGCAAAGTCCCTTTCCGTTTTTACAAATGAAGTTCAAAAGCATTTGTTTACGCATCCTGTCAGACATTTACACGTACGTGGACCTTGCCCCAAGATATTTGCCATTCATTGCATGCTTCGCCTTGGCCACAGTCCACTAAACATTGACCCCAAGCATTTTCGCCACTGTATCTGTCATGCCGTCGAAAGCACGGAACATTTGTTTCTTAACTGTCCCTTATCAGTTAGTCCTCGCAACATTTTGTTTTTCGGTTTCAAATATTTTGTCTGAAAACGCTAATTTCAAGGCCTCATTTTTTCGCAATCTCTCTCCCCATGCAATTGTTCGTTTCATGCTTTTTGGTCATCCTGACTTAACTGAAACAAATTGTCTCTTTTCAGTGCATTTCGCGAGTATCTGCGTGCTTGCAAAAGCCGCAGATAGTTTTGTTATCTGGTTTTGTTTGCTTTTCATCCTTTCTGATTAATATCGCTTATGCTTTTTCTGAAAATACGTTTACTTCCTTGCATGGTGACACGACAAAGGGCACTTCAGTTTTCGGACTGTCGTCTGATTGTCGTTAAATAAAAAAAGTTTTTTGTTTCGCTTTGGGCCGATTAAAGTCCTCCGCGAGCGAGTCAACATAACACGTTTAAGTACCAATAGCTAAAAATAGATGCAAGGTTTTAAGGAAGAAAGCCATAATAGACTTTTTTGAAACGAAGCAGCTATTAATTGCGATTGTTGCGTCACTGAAGTGTCATTGTCCCTTTGTAAGTTGGTCTTCAAAGACGGAGGCTACACAGCTGGTTCTTTCACTTTGCTATATTTTGTTTATCACTATCAGCCTGTTATGGTCTATCGATATTAAAGAAGCGTCGTAGCTGTATCCAAAAACACTAAAACGCAGTGCAAATGACCTAAATCAGTGCCCAACCGGGAAGGAATGTCTCCCCAGGGAGGAATTTTAGGAGTTAAGGGGGGGGGGGGATTACTAATTTTATGTGGTAAAATTATTCATGATAAGTGTAGTATTCTTTTTAGCTAGACCAGTGGTTCCAAACCAACAATACTTGATCACTTCTTGTCTAGCAGGGGAGGAATGAAAAGTTCCGAAGTAAGCAAAGTGGGAATGTATCAAAAATGGTTGGGAAACACTGACCTAAGCGCAGCAATACACTGATGAAAGAGCAAGCGTAGTATTTTGTGCATGCGTGTAGGCTATGATAATTGGTTGTCGACGTTGTAAAACTATCGCAGAGAAAAAGGTATTAATTACCCGCGACCTTCGTGACCGGTGAGTCGATTTAGCACGACTGCAATGCATGTCGGTATGTTTTAGTACTGCCTTATTGTTGGCACATGATTATTTTTCTCCCATTTTTTTACATAACCTTGTCAACTTAATGATTGTCAGCACAGGACAATCCAAAAGCCTAGAATCTAGATAGATCAAAGTTAACAACGTGAATTGTTCATCGCCTGCGTTACGGTAGTCTTATGATTGTTCACATTTCAGTTGGGTCGTTTTTTCTTTGCTGAAAACCGCGTTGTTATAAGCGCGTGGTTCAACTTCATCGGAAATAAACCTATTGCTCGGACTGCCAGTTTTCCAAGCCCTTCTCTAAAGCGGCAGTGAAATAAACCACTTCTTGACGTCACAACCTGTAGCGGTCAGATTTACTTCGAAAATCTATGCAGCCTGGATCTGCACGGACCACCGCACTGGAGTTTTCTAATTCCTTAGATCGGTTTTCAGACGACAAAACGCCGTGGACAGTATTTGGATTACAGGTGGCTTAAGACATTATCAGCCAATCAAAAAGTGCCTGGCTCGAAGATTTGGAAAGAAGTTGGGGTCCGCATTTTGCACTGCACAAAGGCTATCTTGGGCCTTGGTAGTGGACATGTGGCCCAGTCTTGTTTGCCCTATTCGCCGAATCCAGTGGAACCAATTAAGTTTTTCAGAACCAAAGACGAAAGCAAAATGTTTTCCAAGCCAAATCTGACCAATACAGCAAACTTGTATTAGCCGTTTATGTAATGTAATAAATGTAATAATAGGCCCAATGTATGGCCCGAAAATGTATTGCTTAGCAGCAATGTACCTAGGGCGGTTACTTCGTCTGGCGCGATACGCTGCGTGCGGCTTGAACGGGCCGCAAGGACACTTGAGACCGGTGTAAACGATTCGTTTGCCAGCATATGGGCGAAGTTTATATTTACATTTAAAAGACCAATCGTGTGAAGGAGCATCGTTGTGTTTGGTTTTAACAATTTTGCTGATGCAATGAAACGTGTTACCACAGTGCTAGAGTGAGGCCGTAATTGTAGGAAAAACCTGTTTTTGCCAATTGTTTAATTATATACGTTCAGGAGGGGTATTATCCAGACATTTTTTAAAGGTCACATATATATATTAACACAGGACTTAAAAAGAGAGCAAAAGAAAAATGGCCGACGTCATTCGAAAAAGCGAAGGCACTATTGGTGGATCAAGGTTGAACTCGGCATCTGCACCTATACCGTCATAAGCAGCAAAGGAGAATTCGTACAAAAGAAAGGGTGTTAGCGAAGCAGGATGTAACTTCATAATGTCCGTCGCGAGTTAGATGAAACAAGTTATTGACATGATTTGCGAGAAAATTAAGGACTTGAATAATTTTGTGAAGTTGCGTGCATTTTCGCATGATGAACTATTTATTTCAATCGTTGTGACGTAACAACGCACGATTTTAAAGTGTGACAGCATTGTAGTTTCGCTGCTCCTCCTGGCCTGCTGATATGGCGGCAATTGAGCAAAAGAGCTTTTCTTTGGAGTTTGTATCGGCAGTTGCCAAGATTTTTTAACTGTCAAATACTTTTTTTTGTACATGTAATTATTATACATAATGTCCTTCTGAAAATATCATGTTTGGTCTCGGCAAAGTGATGTTTTCATTTTGCTTCTATTTAGTACACAGATAAAATGGAGTTGCTATATGGGTCTAAAGGCTCCAAGATTGCCCAATCTGGGTATGTAAACATGTTAAGTAATTTCAAGCAGCAAAGTTTTTCTACCATGCGTTTTGCAACAAAGGAATTTACACCTCCAAAGTACATACATTGTCATGATCGCCATACAACTAAAATATGGCAAACTGCTTTGGACTCTGATCGGGTGCAATGGATAATTCAACAAATTGTAAGGGAGGAAAACAAATCAGAAGAAGATGTAAAAAATGAGGCAGAGAATATTCTCAAGGAGTTAGCGTTTACAGATCACATGACAATACTCCGAATGCTTGGCTATGTTTTGTTCAAAGTTCTTCACTTAATTTATCCTGATGGAGTTTTTATCAACATTGAAACTGTTGAAAAAATTAAAGACATGATAAAACACCATCCCGTAGTTTTCATGCCTAGTCACCGAAGCTACATGGATTTCACAATCTTGTCAGTTGTGTGCTTTTATTTGGATTTACCTTTACCAGCGATTGCAGCAGGGATGGATTTCATGGGGATGAAAGTAATGGGTTCAGTACTAAGATCATGTGGTGCATTTTACATGAGAAGGTCATTTGGTACTGATCGTTTGTATTGGTCTCTGTTTACAGAGTATGTGCATACAATTCTTATTAATGGAGATAGGCCAATGGAGTTCTTTATAGAAGGAACTCGTAGTCGCAGTGGGAAGAGTCTAAACCCTAAATTTGGTTTACTTTCTGTAATTGCTGAGCCATACCTTAAAGCCCAAACATATGATGTGCTGTTAATTCCAATTAGCATTTCATATGATCGCATACTTGAAGAGGGGCTGTATGGCTATGAATTATTGGGTATACCTAAACCTAAAGAATCAACATCAGGTCTGGTTAAAGCAACTTCCATTTTGCGTGAAAACTATGGAAGTGTCCATGTGAATTTCTGTGATCCCATTTCACTGAGAAAATATTTTAGCCACTTGGACAGAGCAGTCCATGCTTGCTATCCTAGATACATGCTTCGCTTGTCTAATGAAGAGCAGAAATACATGGAAATACTGGGGTACAAAATTGTGCTGCAACAGCAGTTCAATATGAATTACACTCCTTGGGCAGTAATGGCATTAGTGTTATCTCAGTACCCAAATGGAATGGCCATGAGTTGTTTAGTTGAGGAAACTCAATGGCTTAAAAACATAATGGGTATGTGCAAAATCAAAGTCAATTGGTCAACTGGTAGTGTGCCTGACATCATTCAAGCAAATCTGAAAAAATTTAAACACCTGGTTGACGTACAAGGTCCTTGCAATAATGTGTACGAAGCTACAGTTTGGGTTGCTGGCGCTAAACAACATGTGAAAAACTCTAAAATGACTTCAAGCAGTCTGGATCCTACCATTATTCAAGAAACTGTAAATCATATCATTATTGGAAATTACAGAAATCAGTTGTTGCATCATTTTGTTCGACCATCCTTGATTGCTTTTTCACTTTTCCGAGAATCAAAAGAGTCTTGTCGAGGTTCTACTTTTGACCCTGATATGTTGTTATCAGACTTCAACTTTCTTAGAGATCTTTTGGCCAAAGAATTTATTTTTGAACCAAAGAAATTGAATGATGATTTACAACAGGGCCTGAAGTTTCTGGTCCAATCCAATGCTGTGGTATTTGATGGTTCCCACACATACACATTGGAAAAGCCTGCAGATAAATTGTTGCAGTTTTTAAAATCCATTTTTGCTGTGTTTCTTGGTGGATACTGGTTAACTATTCAATTTCTTTTGAACTCAACTGAAACCCACCTACACCAGTCACTGCCTGGAAAGGTGAGTAATTGATGCCTTAATGTCCCATATTTGAGATATATACCCAAAAATAATTCAGGTTTTTGCATTAATTAATATTTGTTTAAACTCATCATGGTTACTGCCCTAAGTGTCTTGTCCCACTATAAGATTGAGCAAGTGATTGCCTCCCTAGTGGCCCATGAAAAAATGACCTAAACTAGGCAAGTGTGTATCAAATTGCCTCTTGGGGCATGTTAGAGGGGGGTTCGATTTAGTGGAAAATTGGAAGAGAGGTCCTTGGAGTAAAAAAGTTTAAGAAACACTAGTTTGGACCAGGTTTAATCATCTTTACACAGTGCCATAGAATATTATGTAAGTCTCACAAAACCTAACTTGTAAGTTGTAACTGTACATTCTGAGGGTTACTGCAGGTCCACCAACATGCAATGTGCTTTGTAGCTAAAGGCAACTAAAGTGTACAGGATAAGCAATGTATTAGAATATTGTTGCACACTGTTTTCAAGGTACTCTATACTTCTAATTATAAACTGACCATGCCCTATTACCAACACCACCCATTAGCCATTGCATGTGTGTGGGGACCCAAACGTTTATGATTGCAGAGACACTAATGTTATAAAATACCAAGGAAATTAGAAATGGTGTTTGTGTAAAATATCATTTAAGTGGTGATAGTGTATGTGTAAAATATTGGGTATCAGATCAATTTTCACCTCTACCCTTTGCTAACATGCTAATTTTTTGGTGTTGATATTGTGTATGTTTAAATTTTGTTTTAGGTGCAAAAATGGATTGCAGAGATCCTACAAAACCCAGGTGTGGAACATGAAATGCTGTCTCTCCACATGATTTCAAACTCGCTTCATGCATTTGTCAGTCTTGGTTATCTGACTGTTGTTAGGGTAAGGGCAGCTAATTTTTTGTATCCTTAGTTTAGTGTAAAGAAAATTGGTTCAAGTTTGTGTTGTCAACTCAAAAATCAAACCAAATTATAACAAAATGTCATTGATGGCAAAACTTAATCCAAGGTATTCACATTCTACCACTGACTCTTGTTTTTTTAGGTTGGAGATCAAAAAGTTGTTAAACCTATTCAAGATCAACTCATTGTTGCTTCATCAAAAATTGCACAGTTTATTAATGTTCCACTTTTGGTTGATATGCAAGCAACTGAACTAGCTGCCAAATTATAGATGTTATGTTGTTTGTTATAAATCTAATTTGAAAATGATGTCTTATTCAAGCCTAGTTTGTTTTTGTTTATAATCATGTAATATTTAGAAAAGCTTGTCACTGTGAATTAATTTTATGTACATTCTTTTGTTCCGTTTTTTAGAATATAAGTAAATAAGTTAAAGCCGATCAGTTTTGGTTACTTTCTATTACTCCTGAGCCATACCTAATCTGATATACATACAAGTACCTTTTACCTGGCGTTTTTAGCTAAAAATGAATTTACAAAGTGAGTTGTATCTTCTATCTACATTTTTAAATTACTTTCGTGATTGAATTAGCTAGCACCTTACACATTGACAGAATTTGCCACTTATAATGTAGTTTAATTTTCAATATTTCTATGCATGTGTTATAACTTTTAGCTCATTCTTAAGGGTTGCAAATGCTGTTTTCCTTGAAAGTATGCTGTGCAAATGTTTTCATTACAAATAAAAAGCAATAATTATGAAGCGCAATATGTTTTACTGGGTCCTATAAGATGCATTGTAAAATGTGTAAAACATCATCCAACATGAAATGTTTTCAATTAAAAAAATCCAACTTTTGAAGGAGGTAAGTGTTGTGCGTTGCACAAACAATGTGGTAGTTTTTAGTCCGACGCACATTGACAACATTTAACTATTTTAATTCTCATGCAGTAAACATGTCGTCATGATCTTGCACTTCTTTCAGTTTCAATTAAGCATTCTCGTACCAAAGCCCGGGCATGAAGGATTCCTAAAAAATAAACAAAATAGATTACTTCAATCAGACATCGCACTATTTTATAGCAATCAAATCAAACCTCGTTTTAGTCGATCACTGGCACTTCGACTTCCAGCATAGGTTGGTTTAATATCTTTTCCTAGCTCTTCTATAACAGCCAGCAGATCTGCATACTTACTTTGTGGAACTTGATCTGACATGTACAATGGAACTTGGTTGCCTAAAAGAAACCTAATCAGATTGCTATCTTTGTAACCGTTGGTCTGCCCCAAAAGGGTATTTTAGAGCAGCAATGTGGGGCCATACAAATGTGATGGATGGAAAGAACAGCTTAAGAAATTGGGAATTGTTAGTTTATAACCTTTGTATGGATATAAACCATAGGTCCATAAGTTTTACAAACATGCAAGGTGGCAGATAAAACGTCAAACACACTGGTGCTAGTTTCACCTAAATATCTTTTAAACACAAAATAATATCACTCAAAATAATTTTGTTTAAGTCAAACATTGACAAATACTTGGCCATAAAATAAACTAAGTTTTATAATCATTGACAATCTAAATTTTACTGTCCTGAGTTGCCAGGTGAATATTTGTATTTTGTACATTTGTTTTTCTCTTTTAAAGATTGCTCAAACCGATTTTTGTACGACTAATAGGATAAAAACCTGTTGATGATATTCAGTTTAACAGCAAAAAGCCAATAGTGATTTTGTGAGCTGCAGACAGTGAACGCTGTTTCGACCTGTAGGGTCTCCTCGGGCCGCAGGTTGCATACCCCTGCCCAAAGCATTACCATTTACCAGTTTCAAATGTTTTAACTATACATACCATTGTGATACTGCTGCTTTCCAGACATTCTTCCTAAAATGTGATGTAAATCTAATGCAATTAACCCAAGTAACAATTAATACTTGCGGAAAATTCTTCTGATCTGTCATAAAAGAAAAATTAACTAATAGTAGTAGTGTGGTAAACAAACACAATGGTAAAATAATAATCACGTAAACCTAAAATGGACACAGTTGGCCTTTTCAAATTGCCCAACAGTAGGCTACTATTAAGTTTTTAACCAATACCCACAAATATTGTTAAAATAAATGTTGTGTTGCAGGCAGACTTGAACAACAAAAATTTTAAAATTTAGAAATAAAATTGGAGCTGTTAAGTTTTCAAGTTACCGAACTGCCAAAAAACTTACGCCGCACCACCCACAACTACATTGATTTATTTGTTGCCCTTTGCTGGAGATTAAGCAACTACCAGCTGATAACGGATTCCGAATGGTAACTAATATTTATAGGGTGCGAATATGGCAGTTTACAAACTCTTTCACCAGTAGTAACTAATCCCAAGACCCAAACGAAGACAAAAACTACAAAAAAGAGACACCAGTGACCAAAATAAATCGGGTTTCGCTCGACTGCACACGCTAGCTAGACGCTACTACCATAGAGAACTTAACAATTTGTTTTTTTACGTTTTTTTATTTTCGACACGACTTAACAAATTTATTATTGCAAAATGGATTTATGAAAAATAAATAAATATGCAGAGTCGCGATATAACGGTGAATATGTGACAAGAAAGGTCACAGCTAAACCGCATGCGAGCATTAAATGTTGCTCGGTTGATTTTTATTGATTTTAACAAAATGAAAATTTCATTTCGCAGAGCATTCTTTTGATGTGGCAAAAGAAGGGTTTTGGTACAACCAGAGTTAGATTTGGCCACTACTACAGGTCGACCATGGTGTTTTTAAATGCCCTATATTGGTCGTTTTCTGTTTTAGAATGATAATCTTGTTTATATTTATCGGTGATCGGTAAATGTGTCAACCAACATTATATTTGTCGGTGACATGTGTCAACCAACATCACCGATAACGCAAAAATCTGACTACTTTATAGAAATTAGTCTACCGATACACTTGCTTGTGGGTTTTTTGACTTTTTTGGTTACTTAACAGTTTACCTAGTAAACACAGTTTACCACAAAAATAATCTGTTTAGTGATGTGGGTAAATCTACCCCCGTACTTTCCCTTTCAATGCGAGCTAACGCTGAAACACGATTGGTTAACCATCCTCTGCATAGCTGGATGTCGTTAATTTTCGAAAAATCAAGTTCTATGAAAGCCTTTTACAAAAATATGCAATCCAAAGACGCAAAAATATGTTTCACACTTGTATTTTTGGTTATTATTTATTTTTAAGCTTAGGCTATACGCCCTGTTTGCGTATGATACAAATTAAAATACTGCCTCGAAACACTACAAAAGTATGCTCGCATAAAACTGTAAAATGGAATGTAACATTGCGAAATAATGCTGGAATAAAACGTGAGGTAACTTTGGCCAGCCTACATTTTTCCACAAAATAAAAACAATGGCACATTTAAAATACTTATGACGAAAACGCTGGATTGACGTAGCACGCCAATACGTTGGTGTTATTGTTTTTGTTGAAATTGTTTGCAGAGTTTGTAACGACATCTTCATGTGATTTTGATCCTGCTGCGAGCAACTGCGAAAACTTTGATTGTGCATTTTTGATTAGTTTCTCGGTTTCCGCAAACTCTGCGACCTGTTCAAAAATATTTCCCAACAAATTAATGTTGGCATGCATTTGATAGTTGATGTCCAGTAAAATGCAGTTTATTAAGTTAATTCGAACAAAAGAACCGACCTGTCCATCTTCCATAACAATTATTCTGTCACAGTTGAGTATCGTGTTAAGTCGATGAGCGATTGTAAGGACAGTGCAGCCGGCAAACGCCTCGCGTATTGTATCCTGAACAAAACGGTCGGTCTCACTGTCGATCGCAGCCGTCGCTTCATCCAACATAATGATTTGAGAATGTCGCAAGATGGCGCGCGCCATACATAGAAGTTGTCGTTCGCCGACGCTGAAGTTTTCGCCATTCTCAACCACTTCACTGTCAAGTTTTTGAGGCAGCTTATTAATCTGTTAAGAAAGAGACACGGCGTTATACGTAAGTTTTCTGTAAGTTTTGTGTGACATAAAATGATATTGTACACCAAGTAAAGCTTTTGCAACCCTATCAAGCGAAAATTTGGGTCAAAAACTCGATATCTCAAACGTTATCATGTCATTCGCTCATGGTCTTTTAGAGCTTCACTTGGCGGAAGATATAAACTATTGCCCAAATATTGTGATTGTAACTAATTTTGTGATTGTAATGAGTTTTTTGGACCCAAGCAAACAACGGCGGTGCAGTTAATTGCGACAAAATGTAGTTTCTTAGAAAAAAATCGGTCGATGCAAAACTAGGTATGTTTACTTCGCCATTCGAAAATATGTTATCATTTTGTTTCCGAAAAAACAGTTTACATGTCTAGTAATTTTGTAGTTGAAATATTTTTTTAAATCTAAAGCCAAGGACTAGCCAATTAATTAAACCTATGAGGTTTGCAACAAACGATTGGGGTCAAATGTAGTTTACCAATTCTTTAACGTGACTTCGCTCTACTGCCGTCCAAATTTCC